>KQ030566.1:4575-134772 GCA_000956045.1 Hirsutella minnesotensis 3608
CGAGGCCGGGGCTATAACGCCCCGCTTACTCTTCGGCCCCCCCCCCCTCTACCTCCCCCTCCTCCTCCTCCTCTAACTCGTCCTCCCTATTAAAGTCTACTACTAACGCTATAGTAGTAGTAGCGCGCGCGCGCGCTACCTTTATAGCGGCGTAACTAATCTCTAGCGCCCGGTAGAAATAGTATATCTCGTTATAAATCTTAGCTATAGAATTAGTAGTAAACGTTACCGTAGTTACGATTTAATATAGGACTGCTAGTATAGTAGCGTTAGTATAAAGGCGGGCCTTAAGCGCGATAGGTAGGAGGGCTAAGGGAATAGCGGTAAGCGGGGGCGTAGGGGTAGTAGTAGTAGCTTAGTAGCGCGGCGTAGCTAGCCTATTAGTAGCGCGCTACGTATATAAAGCGCGTATAGTAGCCTAACTAAGCTAGCTAAGCTTAATAGTAAGCTATTTAAAGTTAGTAAGAAAATAAAAGCTAAAATAATAATAAAGGGAATATAAACTATAGCTAATATAGTAGAAGCGTTAGATAGAAAATAAGCTACTTTCTATATAATTAAATCCGTAATTTAGTAGCGTTAGCGAAGTATATATAACGCGAGGGCGAAGTAATAACTTATTGGTTTATAAAGCTAAATTTTAGTAATATAAGTTATATAATATAGACTAATACTAACTATAAACCTAAAGTATTAGTAACGTAAGAATATAGTAAAAGTAAACTAAATATATTAATTAAGTTATAGTAATAAATAGCTAAGCTAAAGTTAATACGTAATATATAAGAAGCGTAAGGAATAATATAAAAGTAACTTAATTATAAAGTAAGTTAGTATTAATAACGAAGCGAGAACGAACTTAACTTATTACTTTAGTAATATCGGTATCGCGCGGGTATTTAGCGTTAATAGCGATAGGTATAGATATAGCGAGAGCGTAGTAATAGTATAGTAAAAGTAAGGGGATAGCGTAGCGCGAGTAAGTAAGTAAGTAAGTAGGAGGGCTACGAAAGGTTAGTAAAGCACGTACGAGGGGGTATTACTTTATAAAAGAACTATATATAATAGTAATAACTTACTAGCGGCGTTAGTAGTAGCCCTAGGGAGGGAAAGAAAGAAAGAAGGAAGGAAGGAAGGAATAAAAGGAGGCCCTTTTTTATAATTAAGGAAGGAAGGCCTTAAGTAGTAACCGCGTAAATAAGGCGGTAGTAATAATAATAGTAAATTATTAAGTTATAGCGAAAGTACTAGACCTTCGATATAGCGCTAGACCGCGACGTTATTACTCTAGCTTATAAAAAGTAACGCTATAGGGTAAAGCTACCCGCGCGGTAAAGATATACTATAAAAGCGCTATAGTATACCTAGCCTATAGGCCTAGGCGTCCTTAGGTAAGTAAATTCCTTAGGTAAGCTAACTAGCTAATTATACTAAGCTAGCGTAAGAGCGTACTTATACTAAGAATACTACGATAACGCCCTTTACGAGGTACGAAGATAGAAAGAATAAGATATAGGTTTTTCTCTTAGTACGCGGGTTTCCTAGGTTAGTTTAGAATAGGAGTACTAGGGCTTTTTAAGCCGACTAGAGTAATAAATCTCTCTCTCTCTCTCTCTTTACTTTTTAAAGTTATATTTATTAAGCTCTTAAAAGCTTTGTTAATATTATTTATATTATATATTTAAATAATATTTTTATTTACTCTTAAACTAAGGCTAATTATATAGTATACTTAAAGTAAGTCTTTTATTAACTTTAGTAAGCTAGACTTTATATTAAGCTCTCTTAGTATTACTTTTATTAATAGTTAGTTAATTTTTTAAGTTTCCTTTTATTTATAGAGGGAGTTTTTATCGACTTAAGGTAGGTATAAATAGTTATAAACTAAAAGCTTTCGGAAACTTACTAAGATATTTAAGTTTTCCTAGGGTTTTATAATTTCTATTAATATTTTATTAAAGGGTATTTTAAAACTATAGCCTTTTTATTTATATTACTTAAGGGTAGTAAAAATAGTAAAAAACTAAGTAAGGTATATTTTTAAAGTACTAAATAGGTAGTATTTTACTACTTATAAAATACCTTTATATAAGCCCTTTTACTTAAGTATTTCTACTTATAAAGTCTAGTTAAAATCGAAATAAATACCTCTTAGTTTACTATATTAGTTATTTTATTTTAGCTAAATAAGAATAACTACTTTTACTTTATTACGTTTTAATTTAAAAAGTTTAATAAGCTAGAGCTAAATTATAAAACTCTAGATTAAAAGCTCTTTACTATTAATTTAGCTTTTTAGTAGTAATAATACTATTTAGAAAGTATAAACTAACCTAAAGAAGTTTTCTTTAATTATTAAAATTTTTAAAGCTTTATAACGTAAACTTTACTAAATTATAAATAAGCTTATTAGTATATATATCTATTTTTATTTAAGTTTAAAATTAAGTACTAACTAAGGTACTAAAACCTAGCTAATCCGCCCTTAAGATAGCTTAATTATATTAAGGAAATACCCCTATTAGTTAAACTTATTTTTAACTTATAAGTAAAAATATTAACTTATAATAAATTATAAAAATTAAAAAGTAAAGAATCTTTCTTTCTTTAAGTACTTATTAATAGGGAACTAAATATAAAACCCTTATAGCTTATAAACTAAGCTAAGAGCTATATTAGTTATAAATAGTATATATTAATAGCTATAGTTAAGAAAGTAACTATAGATAAGAAAACGTTTAAAGATAAAATATCCCCTATATTAATAAAAACCTTAAAATAAACTTAAGGTAAAGACTTTATAATTTAAAAGTAAATAGCTATTAAAAAAAACTTAAATTTAAAAGGAAAATAAGGTTTTTAAAATCTAAACTTAAAAGAATTACTTTATTAGAAAGATTAAATTATAGTATTTAATAATTCGCGACTAAGGTAGGAGCTATTATACTTATATTATAATAACCTATTAATAGGTTACTTTAGAGTTATTAAAATATATAAATTACTATCTTAAAGGCTTTATTAAGCTAGGATAAAGGTAAATACTATTACTTTATAAAGTACTATTAAATTTATTAAGAAGTTATTCTTAAGAAGTATTAGCTCTTTAAATATCTCGAATTACTACTAATTCTATCTTGCTTATAATAAAAGATAATAATAGATTTTCTTATAAGGCTATTAAAAGTATATTATAAAAAATACCTTTTAAACGTAATACTAATTATTATTAACTAATATACTAAATATACCTTATTTTTCCTTATTACTACTACTATTACTTTTATTAAACTTATAGAAATTCTATATTAAAAAGTTAAGCTTAAGTTTAAGTTATTATAAGGAATTATCTTAAATAAAAGCTTTATTTTTATAAGCTAGCTATAGTTTAATTTATACTTTATTTTTAAGGTTAAAAACGCCTATTAATTACGTTTTACTTATAAACTAATAGCTAAATAGAATAAATAAATTAGACTTTAATTTACTATCTTTATTACTTTTATATAAAAGAGTAAATTATCTAGCTAAACTTCCTTTTAATAGCTTAATAAGCTATAAATAATATAATTAATTTTACTACTAAATTAAGCCTGAATTAAGCGTTATTTAGTTATAACCTAGACTTTTACTTAAATACTATAGATATTATCTTAGAAAGGGAGGTCTTAAATACTTATAATTACTTTTAAAGCTTAAAAACTTAAAAATTAGCTTAGAGAAGTAATAGCGAAAAGCTATTAAATTATAAGCGAAATATTTTAATTTTAAGTATTAATTACTTTCTTTTAAAGTAAGGGATTTAGTAAGCTTTTTAACTAAAAACTTACGCTTTAAAAAAAATAAAAAAAAGTTATTTTTAAGGTTTATTAAACTATTACGAATTTTATAGAAAATTAAGAGCTAAGCCTATAAGGTAGTACTCTTAGAAAAATACTTAAGATTATATAATATTTTTTATATTTACTTTTTAAAACCTTAGTATAAAGTTTTACCCTCCTAAATAAAGGATAAATTACTTTAAATACTAAACTTAAAAAATAATAGTAATAAGTAGGAAGTTTAAGAAGTTAAGGATTAAAAAAAGTATAAAAGTAATAATTTTTATTTAGTTAAATAGAAAGGCTAGCCCTTAGAGTATAACTAATAAGTCGCGGTAGAATATATAATAAATATATAATAATTAGTAGAAGACTTTTAGTATAGAAGAAAATCTAAAAGAAAGGTAAAAAAAAAGGACTTTTTAAACTTTTAATTTTTTCTTTTTATATTAATTTATAAGGGAGAAAAAGAAAAAAATACTTATTAATTTAGATATTTTTTTTACTAATATAAGTAAAGAAAAAAATAAAAAGGAAAAATAAACCTAAGGAAAATAAAAAAACTAAATAATATATACTTAAATAATAAATAGTAAAGTAAGCTAAAGTAGTCTAAGAACATAACTAAAACTAAATAGAAATACTCTTAAATTAGTTATAAACTTAATATATATAGTTTTTTAAGGGAATAAAGTAATATTAATTAAGGCTAATACTAAAGTCTTAAGCTAATTTTAACTTTAAACTTAAGAGGTCTTAAGCTAGCGCTAATTTATACTTAAGAGGGTATTTATTTAATACCTCTCTTTTAGCTATAATACTATAAATATTTAATATAAACTTAGCTTTAGCTATTTATTATAGTAAATAGCCCGAATTAGTACTAATTAAGTAAAAAAGCTACTATAAAAGCTAAGTATTAACTCTTTCTAGCTTAAAATAAATAAACTTAGGAAAAGTAGGATATTAATAAATTAATAACTTCTTTTACTTTTCTATAAAGGTATTATACTTAGCTATAGCTACTTAAAGAATTATTAATAAATTAGTACTTAAATAGTATAGCTATATATTTACTTACTTAAGTAATACCCTTAGTACTAGCTAAACTAGTCTCTTTATAGTAAGCGTTAATAGCGCGGATAAATACTATACCTAGCTTTTAAGCTATATAAGTAATTTAGTACTTTTTTACTACTATATAGAAAAGTAAGTTATTATTATTATTATTAGTAAAAAGGTAATTAACCTTTACCTTAGTAATATTATAAAGTAATATAAAGTTATTTTTATTACTAACTATCCTAGCGGGAACTTATAAAATTAGTTAGTAATTAGGTATAATTTAAAGGGTAAATAATTAATTATATTAAATTATAAGTACTTTTTTACTATAAGTATATATTATATAATATAGTTATAATATTAAAAAAAGTATAAAAATTTTTAAATACTTCTAAATTTTTATACTTTAAGCTAGTATACTTATTTAAGCCCCTATAGAAGTACTTTAAATACTAATTATACTTCTAAATAAAGGCTATTACTAAAGTTAGGCGGGACTTTTTCTTAAGGTAGCGCTAATATATAGCTAAATTATGTCTAATTTTACCCTTAAGTAAGCTTTTATTATCTAAGCCCTTTTAGTTATTATTAAACTCTTAGTTATTAGAGCTTTAAATACCTTTAGCGCTATACTTAAGGTTTAGGTTAAGTAACCCCCCGGATTAGTTATAAAGAGTAACTAGTAAATAGATAATAAAATCCTTCTCGTTAAAAGCGGGTAGGGGAGATAATATATAGGCTAGTTAATTCTACCTATAAGGTAGTCTAAAAAGTTCTTTTATATAACTTAAGGCTATAAGAGGAAAGATAACTTAAGTATCCTAAATAAAAGGGGAACCCTCTTAAATAGACCTTAATTCGTCCTATATACTTATTATCTCCTAGTTAGCGTTATTCTTAATAAGGGGGCGGGAGAGATTCTAGTTACGAGCTTAGTTAGCTAAGCTTACGTTCGCGCTAGTAGTCGAATTAGCGGCTTTTTAAGGGTAGCGAGAAGGGGTATTAGAGCTAGGTTACTCTATAGTATTAGTTTCTTATTATTACTACTACTTCTTATGCCGATAATAGTATAAGCTACTACTAGAGGGAGCGGAAGGAGAAGCTTAATAACCTCTATAACAATTTAAGCCTAAACCACGACTTTAGCGCCCCTTCTTACTATATTAATGTTGAGATATATGCTTATAAGCACACTATAAATTTTCTATAAAAAGCTTCTCTATAGATATATATCTTTCTCGGTCCTCTTAGCTATATAATAACCTAAAATATAGACTTTTAACTTATAAACCTAGATATACTAGGGTTAGGGTTATATATTAGGGTTATAAAATATCTAGGAAAATTTAGCGTCTTTTACTCTATACTTTATATATTATTTCCTATTTAGGAAATATACGGCTAAATTATAGCAAGGAGCGGTATCTTCTAGGTTAAGTAATACGAGTAGAATAGTTATATAGTCGGACCGTATAGACTACTTCCGCGCGAACCTTAAGGACGTAAAGTTAAATATCTCGGAAATAGAGATACCGAAAAATTAACTAATAATATACCTAGAACCTACGTTTTAGGCGCTTTTATATGCCGGTCCTCCCGGACCCGTAAGTAGCCTAGTTCATAAGATATTTAGCTATAAGTATAGACGCTTCTCCCTAGATAGTTTAGATAGATTATTAATATAGGTATCTTAATAACTTACTTATCTTTTAACTAATTTATACGTAAAGACTACTATTCTAATCGTGATTTTTCCTTCTATTTTACACGCAGCTATCCTGCCTACTATAGCCTTCCTAAATAGGCTTTTTTCCTGCCCTTTAACATACCTTCCACTATAACCTACTTCAACAGGTACTAGCTTATTAAACAAACCCCGTACTATTTATAGATTTAATATTTACTCTAAGGTAGGAAGTATTACTTATCGGGATATAAATACGCTTTAGTAAGTATTCTTTTTTAAAAGTTAAACCTATATCTCGCGTCGCGTTAAGCGTTAATATAGAGGGCTACTTTAGTATTTAATTTATCTTAACTAAGCTATATCCGCGGCTTAATCCTAACCTTACTAGTCTATAAGCGGTAGCTAACGAATATTAAACTAATCGCGATAATAACTTAATACGTTAAACCTACGGGCCCCCCGTAATAGTTTCGCGCTCGTTCGCGTTAATTTAGCGGTAGTAATAGCGAATAAATAATATATTAAAGTTAAACCTTATAGTTTTCGTAGTTACTAAGTTAAATAGATAAATTACCTAATATATATATTAGATCTAAAGTTAATAAGCTTTTTTTTTATTTATTAGAAAGTTTATATATATATAAGCTAACTAATAAGTATATTTATAAAGTACTATACTTTTAATATCCCTTAATATAACGCTACTCCTACGTCCGATATATATATTAGATATTATAGTATATATCTAGGCGCTTTTAAATCGTAGTATTATTAATTAGTATATAATAATAAGGAATATTATATAATTAATATTTAGGCTAGAAATAAAATAGTTACGTATTATTAATTACTATTTAATTAATTAGTAGCTTACTAATACTAATACTATATTAGTATTTATTAGTAATTAGTACTACTTAATAAGTAACTACTTATTAAGATGTCTATATTATAAAGACGCCTAAGGGAAGCGCTAATTAATAATACGGTATATAGTTATATTACTAACCTCGAGTAAATACGGGGCTTTCGACGTATATATATCGGGGACGCGCTACTCTTAGCTATTTACTAGAGTTATAAAGAGCGTTTATATATTCTACGGGACCTAGCTTAGCGCTATTCTTAGCTTTTTAGGTCTTCCCTATAGTAGCGCTAAAAACAGCGCTTCTATTAACGCCTTTACGAGAGAATACGTAGTTAATTAAGGCGGCTAGAAAAGATAGATTGAAATCTATATATATACTATACTACTCTGCTTATTCTATACCTTCCCCGAAGGCTCCTCCCTAGCCTGCGTTTCCTATCCATCTTTTCACTATTGCGTTAGGTAGCTATATATCCGATTCTAGCGGTTTTCCCTCGACTAAAGAGAAGTACGAAGTAGTACTATAGCTAGACAAACGGCTAGACTTAGCGTGTTGCCCCCGTAGATAGCGCTTAACCTGCTATTCTTAGCTCGGCACGCTTCCTCCCGTCCCGGCTCTTTTATTGCGGGGCACTTAGCATTACTACTACGACGATACGAGTTAAATATAACGTTATAGCTCGGGGGGGAGGAGGCAGGTAGGGGATACGAACTAGAGGCGAAAGCCGTTAATTAAATTAAGCCGTAAAGACCGGATAGCTATCCCCTAAATAAAGACTAAAAAAAAAAAGTAGCAAAAGCTAGAGATCCGTACTACCTACGTCGAGTAATAATTAGCGGTCGCGACGTAATAGCGATAAAGCTATTATCGGCCCTTTCCTATAAGCGCGAGGTACGGTAGCGGGTATAGTTAGCTCGGTCTTCGTATTATTTATTTCTATTTATAATAAACCTTAGATTACTTTTAGTATCTAAAACCGGCTAGAGTTAGAGTTTTTACTATATAAAACTAGTTAGTATATAACTAAAAGGCTAGCTATAATATTTTTTTTAGGTATATAGCTAGCTTATAATTATATTTTCTAACGTTAAATATTAATAGCTTTTACTTTTACTAGTTAGTATAATTTAGTATAGTTAGTATTGTAATAGCTAAAGGCGTACTTTAAATTCCCTATAGCTAGGGCTAGAATTCTTACTATAAAAGCCCTATACCTCGATTCGATAGCGCTACTTAATACTTAGCAAACTTATAATTTACTAACCGCCCGCCGCTAGCTATTATATACCCGTCCCGCCCCGCTTCTATCCTACCTTATAGCCCCTTAGCAATTTAGTAGGACTCGAGGTAGTCTCGCTAACTAAAGCTCGCCCCCGTAACGACCTATTAGCTTACTTTAGACTCCTATAGGCTTACGCCCTCTTAGTCGCGACTAATCCGGCGCTTATAGATACTTAAGTCTCGAATCTTAAGCGAAAATATATTATTCCCTAATTATTAACGCCTTTAATATCTCTATTAGGTTAGTTACTTCTAATTTTTTTATTTTTTATTAATACGATATAGCTTTACTAACTTCCTCGAGTAATAGTCTTTTAAAGCTACTATTATCTAAAACGTATAACTTAAAAGCTTCCTTTAGTACTAACTTAGTTATTAAGACGACTTATTCGATAAGGCTAATCCTATTATTAGTAATATAGAGCTAAGCTTTTTAAATAACTCTAAGGAAGCGCGGAGTAATAGCTTAAGATCTCTAGTTATATACTATAACTACTCCGGAAGGGGAAAAGCGCCGGGATTATAGAGGGTAGCTAATATAGTACTATAGGCTTTATACTAAGCTACTAGTCTAGAGATTTATATTAAGAACCTTAGCTTAGTCTTATTTTTAGAAGGTCTATAGTATTAGTATTAAACTTCTTCTAAAGAAGGTTTATATAGAGGCGAACTATTAAGTCGATAGCTTTATTATAACTTTATTAAGAGTATAGTAAATAAAAGCTAAGGAAGCTAATAAAAAATAGTAAAAAGATATCTTAAGAAAAGCTTTAGATAAAGCTACTATTTCAAAAGCTCTTATATAACTTATTATAAAGAAAAACCTTCCTAATAACTATATCGAAGTAGCTAGAATTCTACGTAGTACTCCTTACTTATAATCTAGCAATAATAAATAAGGTTCTATTAGCGTATTCCTATTTAATAACTATTATTAACTAAACTTATAAGGATTATCGCTAAATTCTCGCGAAGAAATTATAATAAACTAGGTTAAAAATCTACTTTATAGTTAATAAATAGAATTCCCCGAATTATAAGACTTTATTAGTACTCTACGCGTAATTTATTAATAATATATACTTACTACGTAAGACTCTCCTTACTCTTCCCGAGCTTTAAAATAGTAAAGGTAATAATAAGTAAGTAACTATTATTATCCCTATTCTTAAGTAATATTTTATTATAAAGAAAATAGGGTTTATTACTAGTAATAACTACGGCTTAAACAATATTTTATACTAAGCTACTTAAGACTACCTTATACTAAACTACTAGCTTAAGTAAGACGCTAAAGGGTAATAACTTTACTACTAAAGTTATACTATCTAGAGATAACTAGTCTTTTTTAATATCTTTTATTATAAGTACTAACTAGTACTTAGATAATAAGCTCGGATTATAGCTATTATAAATAATACTCTATTTATTTATCTCCTAAGCCGTTCCGAGCTTTGTTTAATAGTATATAAGAAAGGGCTAAATAAAGCCCTTAGCTTTAAGGCCTAACTATAATAGTATTTATTAATCGCGTAACTTATTACGGGCTCGAGCTATAAGCTCGGGCCTGCGTGTAGTTATTACGTAATAGGAACCCGCGCCCTAAGGCGCGCGCCCCGGACCCGGGGCGCCTATAGGTTCCTTCCCTCCGTATAGTTATTAATACTATTATTAACGCTTATTTATAGACGTACTAAGGCTAGTCCCTTATATTTAATAATTATTAACCTATATAATATTAGTAAACGGATCCTCTATACTTATAACGGCCGGCTTAACGAGTAAGGAGCTATTCTAGCTCGTCGCTATATAAAGGGAGATAATCTTAGCTCTTTAGGTAACGAGACGTAAACAAACTACTCCCGATAGGAGCCCTATTTAATAGCGATAAGGACTTCTTCGCTATATAGAAGGCCTTAATAGTATATAAGCTTTAGTCGGACTAGGTATTTATCGGTAGCGTATAGGACTAATAAGTATTCCTTTACTAATACCTCTTTATAAAAGTATAAGCTAAGGTAGCTTTATACTTAAAATATAGCGCGTAATAGAGTTTTAATACTAACGCCTTCTTTTAGTATTTTAATATAATATTCGTAAACCTATATTATTAATAGGTAGCTATAACGGAGTTAGAGTATATTACTTAATAATTAGCTAAGTTTTTTTTAAACTTTTTACTTTACTTTAAAATTAAGCTTAAGTTATTAAAAGGATTTTAATAAGTAAATAAGATTAAGATTATATAGCTTTACTACGTACTTTTTACTTAGCTTAAATAATACTATATTAAGTAAGATATCCTAATAAATAATTACCTTACGGTAGTAACCTAGATATAAGCTATTATAGTCGATATTAAATCGTTTTAGCTTAATAATAAGTTCTACTAGAAAAAGGTTTACTAACCGCCCGCTATACCGCGAGATAAAGATATATAAATAATAAGTATTAACTTTACTACCTCCGAGTTAGTAAAAGCGCCTTACGCTAAGTAGGTTAACTAAGGTAGGTACTTATAGTAATAACGCGCGCGATAAGTAAGTAATAATACTATATAAACGCGGCGTATAAATAGGAGCTACTTACGCTATAGTAAGATAAACTATATAGTAAAAAACTACTAATTCCTACTATTTACTAGGCTACTTCCTAGGTTATTAGTCTAAGCTCTTAATATTACTTAAAATAAGGACGCTTCGAGGGAGGAGGTTACTAGACTAAGAAATAAGCCGCCTTTATAATAAGTCTTTTATTAAAGGTAGGATAGCGTATTAAGTAAACTAGTAAGAAATTAGCGGAATACTTTCGAAATATTATAAAAAATATAAATATAAGTCCCTTTCTTATTTTTATATTAATTAATTCTACTAAATATATTAACTCGTAAGCGAATAGTAATTATAATTATTATACTACTATAAGTAAATTTTTTATATAACGTTACTAGCTTATTTATATTCCGCTACTAAAGTAGAAGTAAGTATATACTATAATAATAGTAAAATAAGGGAAAAAGTAGTAGTTTAAAAAGTCCTTTTTTATTACTTATATAACCTAGTTTATAGCCGACTTAGATAACTAGGAATTACCTATTATAATATATATAATACCTAAACTAACCTAGGACCTTATCCTAAGTATACCCTAGATAGCTTAGTATAATATTACGCTTTAGATAAAAGTAAGGGAGCTTATAGTATACTTAGTAAGGGACTTTATTATATAAGTAGTTAAGTAGTAGTAGTCTAAGTACTTAATAGCTTTAATCCTTAGGTTTATATTTATAGCTTAAGTCTAATAAGAAGTAAAGGGAAAGATAAATTACTATCTTATTATAACGAGCTTAAAGGATATAACTTTAGTACTACGCTTAGGTATTATAGCTTTAGCGAAAGCGCTATAACTAAGGACCTTCCTTTCTAAAGTTAAGTAGTTCTATAATTTCTTTAATAAAGAATAAGCTAATACTATATTACTATATCGGGGGAGTTATAACTACTATATTTACTTAAAGAAAAACCCTAATAGCTCTAACCTAACGCTACTATAGGGGCTACTTTATAATATACTATAAGAGTATTTATTTAAAGTATAGAAGTAAATTATAACTATAATAAATAAAGGCTAAATATAAGTAAGTTCTTTTTTAGTAGCGGCCTTAGTCTTACTTATAAAGAAACCTAGTAGTAGTTAGCGATTTTATATCGATTACTACGCGCTTAATAAAGTAACTAAGTAAGATTAATACTTACTTTTACTTATTAAGAAGATATTACGTAGCTTAGCTAGGGTAAGGTAGTTTACGAAATTAAATATTCGCGCTACTTTTTATAAGCTTTGCGTTACTAAAAAGTAAAAGTATTTTACTACCTTTTATATAAGATTTAAGCTATTTAAATATTTCGTTTACCCTTTTAACTTTATAAAGGTACTAGCTATATTCTAATAATATATTAATTAATCCTTAGGAGAGATTTTAAAAGACTTTATAACTATATACTTAAATAATATACTTATTTACTTAAGCGGCTTATAGAAGAACTACTAGAAGAAAGTTTATAATATACTCTCGCGGCTATAATAAGCTAGGTTATACCTTAACCTTAAGAAATATAACTTCGCTATTAAAGAAATTAAGTACTTTAAGTTTATAGTCTATACTAGCTAAGAAATTCGTCTAGACCCCGCGAAAATTATAGCTATGTATAACTAAAAACTACTTACTTACGCTAAAGGTATTTATAGCTTCTTAAGATTTACTAACTTTTACCGCGAGTTTATCTTATAGTTCTTAGATATAATAGCTCCTTTAGTAGCCCTTATAATAAGGAATACTCTCTTTAACTAAATAGATAAGTACTAGGCCGCGTTTAACGCGCTTAAGCTAGTATTTATATTATACTTAATCTTTATATAATAAAACCTAAAGTAAATAATAATTATTAAAGTAAATTACTTAAGTAAGGCCTTAAGTAGGTACTTATTATAGAAAAATAAGCCTAGCGTACTCTAGCTAATCGCGTACTACTTTTAGAAACTCTAGTAAGCTAAAAAGAATTATATAATTTATAATAAAAAGCTACTCGCTATTATCTTCTATTTCTAAGCTTAGTTAGCTAAGCTATAGAGCGTAGCTAAGTTATTTATTATCCTTACTAACTATAAATTATTAGAATACTTTATAATACTAAAAGAGATATTTAAGCGCTAAGCTTACTAAGTAGAGATATTCGCGCTTTTTAATTACTACTTTTAATACTAACTTAAGTCTTAAGCGGGGCGGCTAAATATACTTTTTAAATAGGAGTAAGATTATAAAAATAAAGTAATTAAGTTTAGTATAGTTATAATACTAATTATAATTAGCGCGATTAAAGCGCTCTTAGTAAATAATAAGTAAGAAGGAATTACTTTAGTAAACCGGACCTAGGAAACTACTATAGCTATAACGCTTACCTTAAAAGTAGTACTAGCCTTATTCTAGAACTTATACTTTTAATAGCTTTAAGCGACCGCGCTTACTTATAATAAGTTATATATAGAGAATATCTAAGCCTTATTAAGAAATAAATATAAATTCCCTTCTTAGGTAAATATAAGAGAGTAAATTATAAACTATACTTTATTAGTATATAGCTTACTATAGTTCTAGGAGTATATATAAATTCTAAAGTAAGAACCCTTAATAATAGTCCTTATCTAGAGAGTATATAACTCGCTAATAGCTAGATACCTTAGTAAGAATATAATATTTAAGCTTTTATAGTAGGACTTCTATTAAAAGGGAATATCTTAAGATATCGCGAAGTTTATATAGAATTACTACTACTATAGTAGCTATATTAACTATCGATAGAAATAAAGCTTACTATAACTACTCTTAATTATAGACTATTTCTAAAGTATAATCTCTATAGACTTTATAACTAACTTACTTATAGTAAGTAAGGGTAACCCCTAATACCTAATAGTTATTACTAACTAGTTATTTAAGTATATATAACTCGAGGTAATAATATTTATAAAAGCTAAGGTATATATAAAGAGGTTCTAGGACTACTAGTAGCGCTTTTATAAGTTCCTAACTAGTATTATTTCTAACTATAAGTCGAATTAAGTTAGCTAGTTTTAATTTATACTTTATAAAGCTATTAGTATTAAGTAACTCTTCTTTTTAGCTTACTACCCCTAGACTAATAAAGGGATAGAAAAGGCAAACTAAGAGGTATAGGTAGTACTATATATAATAGTTTCTTTCTCTTAATTCGATTAAGCTAACTACTTACTAGCCTATTAGCTCGCCTTAAATAATCGTAACTAATTTATTATAAGCTTAAGTCTAAATAAAGCTTTTTATAAGTTTAACCTCGAGCTAATTTAGTAAGTCCGCGATACTTTTATCCCCTTAATATTTCTAAAGGGTAAGGTAGTAGCGTTTATATAGTATTTTAAGGAGGGGATAGATATCGCCTAAGCTACGATTACTTAAGTATAGTAATATTAATAAAATACTATAAACGCCTCGAGGCGCTTAGCTAAGTATTTCTAAGCTAGCGATAATATATAGCTTAACTTAAAAAATATTAAAATAAACTAGCCTTACTAAAAGCTTAATATACTTATAGCTAAGTATAAGGTTATTAATATTTTATACTCTCTTACTATTAAGCTAGATATACCGCGTAGTATTTATACTACTTTCTATATTAATTAAGTTAAGTATATAGCGTTTAACCCTTTTTTAAGCTAGTTATTAGTAAACTCTAGGCTAGATTCCCTATTCTAGCTCTTTAATACTAACCTAGGTCTCGCTAAGTATAAAGTTAAGGAGATTTTAGTAGTAAAAAATATATATAGGAAAAAGTAAAAGTAAAACGTCTTTATTAAATAGTATAGCTATATAATACTAACTTAAGAACTATTAAAAAGTATATAAGAAACTAAAGTACTTATATAATACGAAATATAATAAGGAAATACGTAAATTTATAATAGTTCTAAATATTAAAAGCTCGATTTTAAAAGCGGAACCCTTAGTAGTAGTCTAGCTATAATAAATACTTTTAAATAAAAATCTACTTTAATATAAATAAACTAATAAAAAATATAAATATAATTATAGTACCCGGGCTATACTTAATCCTTCCTTAACTAAGCTCTTTAGGCGTCCTACCTATCTTTACCTTATTCCTACTTATTATTTTCTTCGTTATTAGACTAAAACTTATTTTCTATCTCATACTTATACTTCCCCCTACTCTTATAGTTAAGCTAGTAAGATAGGGTATTATAGTAGCGGCTAGGGGCCTAGGCGGTAGCGGCGTTAGTAGCGTTAGTAGTAAAAAGCGCGCGTATTAGAGGTATACTAAAGGTAAATAGGGCTACGCTAGTAAACGGGCTAGTAATAAGCGAGGGCGAAGTAGTAGCTAAGTTAAAGATAAAAGGGCCTACTTAGGAAGGTATACTAGTAGTAGAGTTAATAAGACTAGTAAGTAACTTAGCTAGTAAGAAAGTATATAAAGTAAGCGCGGCGGGGGCGGGGGTAATAGCAAGCGGGGGGTAATTACTAGTAAAAATAGCTAGGGCGCTAGTAAATATAGTATTTATCTCTATAGCGCGCTTATAGTCTTCGTACTAGCTATAAATAATCTCGCGCTAGAAGTCCTCTTAGTAGTATATAAACTCTTAATAGTAGCTAAAGAACTTATTTAGCCTAGAAGTAAGCTAGTTTTAAAATTATAGCTATTACTATATAAGCGCTTACTAAAATAGTACTACGTTACCGCCGCGATAGCTAGGCGTCTTAAGTAGGAGCCTTAGTATAGATAAGATAAAAGTATTAAAAAGGGCGGGTAAGGTATTAATAAGCGCGGGTAAGGTAGCGAGGGAAGTATTAAGAGCGATAGCGGGAAGTAATATAGGGGTATATATATTATAAACCTAACGCGGGTTAAAGTAAGTAGCTTTTAGTAAGGTAAGAAAGCGCTTTTTAATTTTTATAAATACCTCCGTTAAAACTATATACTAATAAGGCTAGTTAGTAATCTTAAGCTAACGCGGCGTTATAATAGCGCGGTCTTCTTATACTAGCTTTTCTATATTATAAATAGCTTAGTAAAGGTAAGGATCGCTAGTAAATAAGCGCTTCTCTTAGAAATATTAGCGCTTAGCGTCCCTATATATAAAATAAGCCTTACTATAACCGCGCTAGTATTTAGCTACGCTTAAACTAAAAAGGTTTATAACGTAAAGTATATATATATATATCTTTTTAATAAAGCTAGCGCTTTCCTTATTAAAGCTATTACTTTTTACGCTAAACTAGCCTATAGTAAGGTTAGTAAGCTTACTAGGCTTATAAGGCGGTAAAGGAAGGGGGGGCGGGGGCGTAGTAGTAGCGGATATAGCGAGGGTAGCTATAAGAGTAAGAGGTTAAAAAGGCTAAGTAAAACGCGGCGAGAAGATAAAGTAGTAGCGGGCGATAGTAGTAAGTCGAGAGTAATAGTAGTAGAGAAGGTATAAAGCGGGTATAAAGAGCTTACGTATACTAATATTTTAATAGTATTAATAAGGAAGGAAGGGAAATAAATAAAGAAGGGAGGGGGGCGGCGGGACTATTTATATACCCTAAGTCTAGATATAGCGCGGAGCTAGTCTAGTTACTAATAAATACTAGTTAGTAGGATAACCGCGCGCGGTATAGGGCTACTTAGGTTACTTAGTAACGCCGAGGTAGTCTATATACTAGAAGCGGGCCGGGCGCGGGGCGGCCCCTAGGTTAGGTAACCTAAGAGCGGGGGGGTATATTACGGGCTCGAGCTATAAGCTTAGGCCTACGTATAGTTATTACGTAATAAAAACCCGCGCCCTAAAGCGCGCGCCCTAGACCTAGGGCGCTTATAGGTTCCTTCCCTCCGTATAGTTATTAATACTATTATTAACGCTTATTTATAGACGTACTAAGGCTAGTCCCTTATATAACCCTAGAAATAAGCGCTATAATATATTTACCCGTATTAATCCCTATTTATTTTACTATTTAATTCTATTTAGCTTAGCTTTACTAAAGTTAGCTAAACTTCTTAACTTATAAGATATAATCCTAAGCTAAACGCCGCGATTAATATACTATTTATTAAGCTAAGTACTTACTAACCTAGATATACTCCTAGTAAGTATCTATACTATAAGCGGAGGGGTCTTAATCTCGAAGTATCTCTAGTAATACTTTACGAAGTTACTAGCTCTATAAAGCTTTTACTTTACTAACTAACTTATAGCTAGGTATTAGCTTATCCTTTATACTTCTATTACTCCTTCTTAGCTATTTATTCTATAATAAATATATTTATATATCTTCCGTTTTACCCTAATATTAGTTAAGTATAGTACCCTTTTATTTAGTTATTTATCTACGCTTATCCCTCCGCGGGGGAGTATTAAGATTTCGCTTAAAAAGGTTCCTATAATAAAAGATTAAGAACGCTAACCTACTCGATACTATATTAAAAGGGGCCTACGAAATAAGCTAATTAGAGTACTTTTTAATAAAGCGATTTTATAAGTACTCCGCGAGTCTTAATAGGAGCTCGCTTAAATTCCGCTTAACGAAATTTACTATATATTATATAGCCTAAATTACTAGCGGGCTAAAGAAAGAGCCCGCTAGAGATAAAGGGTTCTTTAGTAGGAAGCTATAGCGCTATAGCCCCGAAATAGGAATCCTATAGTACTTATTAAGAGAATTATTAGTATATTAAATAATCTAGGCTAATAGCGCGCTAAGGCCTGGGCTTACTAAAGGGCGAGCGATACTAAACTAGTACGATAGCTAATAACCCTAGAAATAAACGTCCGTCTTCCCTAGATACTGCCTTCCCGTAAGCGCTATAGCGTATAGCTAGAAGGACTTCTAACTCTATAACCCTTAGGTTAAAGCTAACCCTAAAAAAGACTAAGACTACTATATAAAGCTATCTAACTTTAGTAACGGTCTATTAACGCGATTTTGTAATACCGAGAGTCTTACTTTCGTACTAAGAAGGATATATTAGTAGGAAGATTTAGTCGCTTTTTAAGTCGAGATATTAAAGTCGTTTTATAAAGCCTTTATAAATAAGAAAACGCTACCTATTTCCTACTATATATTTTACTATAAAGTATTCCCGCTTATAAAGCTTACTATCCTTTAATAGAGAGAATACTTAACCCCCCGGTTAGTATAGGCTATAACGGCTCTTTAGAAATATAGTAAGTACCTTTTATTAGATAGTAACCCTTAAGTCGATATTTACGTAGAGTACTATAGTACTTTTAAATATAGAAAGCTACTAAAGGCTTACTCTATTAATAATATAAATATTAGCTAAGACTATTATTATCTTAGAGAACTTAATAGTCTCTCTCCTCTTAAAGAGAGACTAATTACTCTCTAGGCCCTATTTAGCTATATTATAAAGTTTATAGTTAATAGTAAGATACCGTCCGGCATTAGTTACTAGAAATACGTAAAGGGATATATTATTATATTTCCGAATAATATAAATGACTTAGTTACTACCGTACTCCCCTACCCGCTTCTTTAGACAGTCGAGAATATCTATATCTCTTAGAGCGGCTATCAAGCAGTTTGAGAGCAGGCTTATGGCATGGAATTAAAATAGGAATAAAATAGTAGCAATTTGCGATACTAAAAGCATCGGGTAGGGAAAAGAGTGCACGCAAAAGCAGGCTTATAAAGATACCCTTTAATTGTATTTTTCTATTTTAGTTATAGACGTATCTAATCTTCATGCTTTTTTCTTTTCCTCCGTCCTTAGCTATCTTCTTATACCTTTCCTTATAGCTAGTATTATTATCCTTATTAAATTCCTATCCTACTAAGGATCTCGATTTAAGACTATTAAGAATATAAAGAGATAACTAAGAGAAATTAAGTCTTATTACCTATCTTAGATAGGTATACGTTGCAATCTTATATAAGACCTTATAGACTTTATAGGTCTCTTAATTAGACCTTGTAGGTTGCTACATGCCTCGTAGGCTCTTAGCTTAAGAGGTTATTTACAAGCCTTGTAGGCTTGTTGCTTTGCAAGCTTTGTGGGCTTGTTGACTTGCAAGCCTTGTGGGCTTGTTGCCTTGCAAGCTGTTGCAAGTCTCTTTAACTACAAGGTAAATTGTCTAACAGCGGCGCTAATAGACCTAGCCTGGCGGATATAGGAACTCTCCTTTAGGTACGCAAGAGTCGCGTAATAGCCGCCCTTTTATAGCTTTAAAGGAATAATCCCCTATATAAGGATATTAAAATTAACCTAAATAAGATATAGGGCTAGTAGTTCGTAGAGGGCTTAGTAGTCCCTACCGTTCTTATAAAATAGATATAGAGAGAAGAGCTCTTAGTAATAGAAAGGATATATATAGACCCTATCGTCCTAAATACTAATCGGGGATTAGAAGAAAATAGGGTTATAAGTATTAAAGAGCTCCTTACCTCGCTACGGGTAGACTTAAGTAATAATACCTACCCGTTAGCTAGTAATATATTAGTCGAGTAGCCTTACTTATTACCTTAGGATCTCTATATTTCTACTCTTAATCCGGAGAGTGCTAACTAAGGCGGTAATATTCTATATAAGATATTTACCTCCGGTATATTTCCTTTAGACGGGCCGGCTACTTTTACTAAAGTTAAGAAGCTATCCTTCCTAACCGAAGTTATCCGGATAAGCTAGGTTTCGCGCGGTAATAATACCGAACCTTCCGTAATAATAGTTTATATAGTAGGAGGCTAACTATTTATTCGGGTCGAGCGTAGTACGGATTTTGCGGATAACCTATACGAGGACTTCTCTCTATAGACCTTTCTAAAACTTTTTCCGTAAGGGAGTAGCGGCCCGAAGGAGCTAAGGGAGCTAGATAGTAATTAATATAATACCTCGTAGCCTATAGAGTATAGGGCGAACTACTCGCTTAATTACTAAGCTAAATATATACTATAATAATATAGGGGTCGATTTACTACGTATTTAGTTTTTTACTTCTTAGTCTTTAATATCCTCCTCCGATTTATAAACCGCCGTATTAGTATAGTCCGTATAGTAAGAGGCTCCTTCTATAGACTAGAGCGGGTCTATAGGCGCCTAAAGGCGGACCCTATAATTGTTAAAGTAGGTTATAGTAGAAGGTATATTAAAGGGCAGGAAAATAGCTTATTTAGATAGGCTATTATAGGTTAGATAGATATATAGAAAATAGAGGGAAAATTCATAATTAGAATAGTAGTCCTTACGTATAAATTAATTAAAAGATAAGTAAGTTATTAAGATATCTATATTAATAATCTATCTAAACTTATCTAGGGAGAAGCGTCTATACTTATAGATAAATATCTTAAGAACTAGGCTACTTATAGGTCCGGGAGGACTAGTATATAAAAGCGCTTAAAAGTAGTATCTAGGCATATTATTAGTTAAATTTTCGGGTATCTTTCTTTCCGAGATATTTAACTTTACGTTATTAGGGTTCGCTCGGAAGTAGTCTATATAGTCTAACTATATAACTATTCTACTTATATTACCTAACCTAAAAGATGCCGCTACTTACCGTAATTTAGCTATATATTTCCTAAATAGGAAATAATATATATAGTATAGAGTAAAAGACGCTAATTTGTCTTAGATATTTTATAACCCTAATATATAACCCTAACCCTAGTAAATCTAGGTTTAAAAGTTAAAAGTCTATATTATAGGTTTTTATATAGCTAAGAGGATGAGGAAAGATATATATCTATAGAGAAGCTTTTTATATAAAATTTATAGTATACTTATATAAGTATATATCTTAATAGCCTCTCTTAAAGGGTATATTTATATATCCTTTAGCGTTTTATAGGAAATTTATAAGGAAAATCTCGTAAGGGAAAATTAGAAAAAAACCCTTAGTAAAAATAATATCTATAAAAATTAATAGAGGAAAATTAGAAAAACCTCTATTTATAAGTATATTAGAGGAAAAGCTTTTATAGCATTAAAAACCTCTTTTAAAGGAATATATATTTATATATAGGTTATTTTTCTAAGGATAATTAGTTTCTAAAGTTATTAAATTTATTTATACCTAATTTCTTACTAAATATATCTATAATATTATCTTCGCTATGGATATAGAAAATCCGTATCTTTTTATCCCGAATATTTTACTTAGTATATAAATAGGCTATATATATATACTTACTATGCTTATAAAATTCCGGATTTTCTACTAATTTAATAGCAGCCTCGTTATCTATAAGAATAGTAGGAATTATACGAGGTAATTTTATAGATAAATTATTCGTTATAGTAATATATAGCTTATATAAACACTCGGCTTCTTTATTAGCCCCCCTTAGGCCTATAAATTCTACTTTATAAGAGGAAAGGGATATAGATTTTTATTTATAAGAAGAATAACTTATAATATTATTTTATATATAAAAGTAGTATCTAGAGAAAGATTTTCTTTCTACTAGGTTAGAAGCCTAGCTTATATTGGAATATCCTTTTATATAATTATATTTATAAGGGATATTATAATTATATACTATTTTAAATCCGGGAAATTTATTAAGGTATTTCTAAATAGTATTTAAAGCTTTAAAATATATAAAGTCCGGTTTACTAGTAAATCTAGCTACGGAAATTATAGAATATAGTATATCTAGTCTAGTATATAGTATAAGATAGAGTAAGCTACCTACTTCCTTCTAATATTATAGTATATTCTTACTATATCTTATAGTCTTATAACTAGAAAATCGTCGACGTATATAGCTATAGCTATATTATATTTTCTATTTATAAATATCCCTTAATCTATCGATAGGGGAGAGAATTCTACCTTAAATAAAACCGAAGAGAGATAGTTATACTAGAGATTTAGACTTTGCTTAAGCCCGTATAACGCTTTCCGTAGCTTAGCTACTATTTTTCTAGATTTATAGTTTTCTTATTAAAATCTTTATATCTATATTTTTTATTTTTATAGGATTTATTAAATATCCTCTTTAAAATAGAGGTTTCTAACCCTTCTAATATAGTATATATATCCGTATCTATATCTACGTATACGAAAGCGTTTTTAATATCGTATTATAATATTAGTACGCCTAGGCTTACCCCTATTATAAGAAGGAGTCTTATAGATTCGGGCCTAGCTATAGTAGTAAAGGTTTCTAGGTATTTTAGTCCTTCTATTTACTTAAACTCTTATATAACCTAACGGGCCTTATATTTAAGTATATTCTTATTAGTATCTTTCTTTATTTTATATACCTAACGGCCTCTAAGAGCCTCCCTATCTCTAGGTAGAGGGGTTATTTCCTAAGTATCTTAACTTATTAGTTTTAAAGCTTCGTCTTTTATAGCCTTATACTAATTATCTCTCTCTATACTATTAGTAGCCTACTTATAAGTCTTAGGCTCTATAGGATCCGTTATAATATTTACGAGGATTAATTCGGGAGAGGCTAAATTTAATATAGTATATAAATACGGAAAAGCCTTATAGTCTTTATAAAATTCGGCAGGCTTTCTAGGTATTTCTACTCGAATCTTTAGATTATCTTCCTTTTTAGAGGTATTTTTTAGTATAGATATTTTATCTATATCTCTATTAACTATAGAATTAAAATTACACGAAGTATTTACTATTTTTATAGTTAGAGGATTTATTTAGTTATTTATAGACAAATTTATAGTAGGACTAAATTCGAAAAATTCGTCCTTTTTATAGTCTAAGAATTTATTTTTTAGGATAACTATATCTCTTAAAATAGCTACCCTTTTCTTATTAAAATCGTATATTTTATACGTATTTTCGGAATATCCGACTATAACCCCCTTATAAGCTCGAGTCTCTAGCTTATCTATAGGGGCTTTATTTTTATAGTATATTATACTTCTAAATACCTTAATTTTCTTAAGGTCTATAAGAGATATTTTTATTTTATCTTTCTTTTCTAAGGGCGTAAGGCCCCTTAGACGAGAATATAGTATTCTATTATATATATAGGTCGAAGTTATTATAGCTTCTCCCTAAAGGTATTTAGGTAAATTCGCGTTATAAAGGAAGCTTTTAGTTTTCTCTAGAATAGTCCTATTTATCCGTTTAATAGCTCCGTTAGGTTCTAGAGTCCTAGGAGGGGAATTATTAAATTTAATACTATTACGTAAGCAAAAATCCTTTATAGGATATATAAATTCCTTTATATTATCTAAAAAGACCTCTTTTATAGTTACTTTATTAGTATTATTTTTTAAGAGGGTTTTTATTTCGAGGAATTTATTTAAAGCCTCTACTTTTAATTTTATAAGTCTTATCTCTAGATTCTTAGTACTATAATCTAGAAAGGAAATAAATCCTATATATTTATTATAACTAGGGAAAATAGGCCCCTAGATATCTATAGCTATTTTATCGAGGAAGCTATAGTTCTTTTTAGACGGCTATTTATTTATCTTATTAGTTATCTTTAACTATATATAAGCTTCGTAGCTTAGTATTTTATCTTTATCTTCTTTAGTTATTATTATATCCTTATTAAATCTCTTAAGAAATAGAACTAAGGTCCTATATCCTAGATACCCTAGTCTATAGTGCTAGGTATAGATATTAACTTTCTTGCCTTTTTCCTTACTATATAAGGTTATAGGTATATTATTTTTAAAGCTTTCTTTCGAAATCGGAGAAATCTTTAATATAATATAGTATAATCTATTCTTATAGGTACCTTAAGAGACTAGATTTGCCTACTTATCTAGTAGGCAAAAGCCTAATTTTAAGATAACTATAAAGGTATTTTAAAAACTAGATTAACTAATAATATTTACGCTAAACTCTAGAATGAAAAGGCAATCTTTTAATATAAAAGGAGTATTATTATCTATAAATCTAAAAACTAGGTCTCCTTTTCCTTTTACTTTTATTACGGATTTATTACTCTAAGTAATTTTCGTATCTATATTTTTATAGTTAATTAAAAAGTCCTCATTTATAATAATATATCTAGTTACTCTAGTATTGTATATAAAATTAAATACGTTATAAGAGGGTTATATAGGGATACTACCTTCTTGGAATTTAGAGACAATCTCTCTAGATCTTAAAAAGCTTCCTAGGCTATTGCTAGGAGAGGTATATCCTTTATTTTTATTAGTTATTTTATTAGGAAAAGGGTATTAGTATGTACCTCGAAGGTTATATTTTCGTTTTCTTCGTCTTTAGAGGTAGCTTCTTCTTCGTTATCTTCTTCTATTTCCTCTAGGTTTTCTTATTCCTCTATTTCTTCTATTTTACGAGTAGTATTTTCCTTATTTCGAATTTCTAGAAAGTATAACTTCCGGTATTTTTCCTTATTCGAAGGTCGGATTTCCCTTCTAGGATCTTATTTTCTAGGCTTCGAGATCCTATTCCTTTCTTTATTAGGGGAAGAAAAGGAGGAGGAAGGAGGAGTCAAAGAGGGATTCGAAGAGGAATAGTCCTTCTAGGTAGTAGGGGCCTTATTAGGATAAAGAAACTAATAATCCTTAACCGTATACCCCCTCTTTTTACGTTGCCTATAAAATTCCTAGGTATTTTTATTATTATATAGCTTTCTAGCTATATAGATAGCTTCTTCTTCCTTCTTAGAAACTATAGTCCTTTTCCCTTCGTTTATAAGACTAAATATAAGGGTATCGAGAGTATAAGAGGAAGGATTATCTTAAAGAGCTTACGTAACGAGGGTAATATAGCTAGCAAAAGAGTCGTCTAGGCTATTTAAAACCTACGTAATTATAACGATTTCCGGTATTTCTATTTTCCTAGAAATTAATTCGTTATAGATTTCCTTTACCTTATTAAGGTATATCTCTAAGGAAGAGGAATTTGAAAGAGAGGTATTAAAGAGAGTCTTTATAAGAAGGAAATTCGAGGTAAAACTAGTAGGGTTAAGAAGGTCTTTTAACTTATCCTAAGGTAGCTTTGCGTTATTAAGGTACTTTATTTACTATAAAGGTCCGTCTTAGACTCGAAGCTATATATTAGCGAGTATATCTCGAGTCTTTAGATAATTCTAATTATCGAGAGCTTCGGAGAGCTTCTCTTTAATAAGATATACTCTTATCCGTATAGCTTAATTCGGGTAGTTATTTAATCCCTATAGCTTAGGGAATTTAAGCTTATCGGAGGAGCTTATTTTCGTATAGTAGATTTTATAAAGGAATTTTATAACCCGAACTTAGTAGTCCGGGCTTATAACCTAGTAAACTAGGTTATAGTAAAAGGTATATTAAAGGGTAGGAAAATAGCCTATTTAGATAGGCTATTATAGGTTAAATAGATATATATAAAATAGAGGGAAAATTCACAATTAGAATAGTAATCCTTACGTATAAATTAGTTAAAAGATAAGTAAGTTATTAAGATATCTATATTAATAATCTATCTAAACTTATCTAGGGAGAAGCGTCTATACTTATAGATAAATATCTTAAGAACTACGCTACTTACGGGTCCGGGAGGACTAGTATATAAAAGCGCTTAAAAGTAGTATCTAGGTATATTATTAGTTAAATTTTCGGGTATTTTTATTTCTAAAATATTTAACTTTATATTATTAGGGTTCGCTCGGAAGTAATCTATACGGTCTAACTATATAACTATTCTACTTATATTACCTAACCTAGAAGATACCGCTACTTACCGTAGTTTAGCTATATATTTCCTAAATAGGAAATAATATATATAGTATAGAGTAAAAGATATTAAATTTTCCTAGATAGTTTATAACCCTAATATATAACCTTAACCCTAGTAAATCTAGGTTTAAAAGTTGAAAGTCTATATTATAGGTTCTTATATAGCTAAGAGGATAAAGAAAGATATATATCAATAGAGAAGCTTTTTATATAAAATTTATAGTATGCTTATATAAGTATATATCTTAATAATAATAAAAGCCGTAGAGGAGATATAAGAGATAAGGTCTATAATAGATCTAGGTATATTATTTTTACTTTATAAATTATCTATCTTCGGCTATATATAGCCGCTATTTAACGAAACTCGACTCTTAATATAGAGAAAGATATAAGCTATTAATATTTAGATAGGTATACCTATTATCTAGATTACTATTAACCCTAATAATATTAATAACCCGGTTAAGATAAAGCTCTCTATCTATAAGCTCTATAAGTATAATATAGTAAAGAAACTACTAGCCGATCTTTAGGGAAGGTATAATAAGATCGCCCTTCGTACTATAGATTTAGTTAGCGCGGCTATCTTTTTCTATTAAGAAATCTCGCTATTTTATAAGAAATATATTAAGATAGGCTAAGAATTAGTTTTCGGAAAGATTAGCTATTATTACGCTATAGTTAAGACGAACGACCGAAGTACTTTATATTTATATAGACTACTCTAGTTAAAGGGTAATATATAATTACTTTTTTTAGTTAATAATATAGCGAAGCCCGAGGAGGAGGGATACTATACTTAAAGTAGTCCGGTATCTAGATTTAGTATTTTATAAATACTTAGATAAGGAAGCTAGAAAAGCTATTTAAAAGGAAAAAAAGCTAATTAATCCGGTTAAGAGAATAATATATAATACTAAGGCTTTCGTAGTAGTCTTCGATAAGGAGTCCTATTATATTACGTATTATTATTAGGTTTATTTATATACCTATACCTATATTAAGTATTTCCTAAAAGGACTCGCTAAAGAGGGCGCGCTAGGGTATAAACGGACGCCTTACTAGTTTAAAGCGCCTTAGAATATTATTAAGGAATTTAAAATTATAGAGGACTACTTACTTAAAATCTAGTAGAACTACCCGCTTATTAACTAATATAATAAAGCTATAGTAGTCGGCCTCCGTTATAATTATAATATCTCGATAATTTTAGTAAAAACTAAGAGGCTTACTATAGTATTTTATATTATAAACTACGCTACTAAATTAGATATACCTATATAGAAACGCCTTATTTTCGCGGCTAATATTCTTTAATAGCTTTATAAATCTATAGCGTTAAGGGGGGCGAATCCTATTAAATAAGATACTTAGCGCGAGGCTATAGTAAATAAGAGTCATTAGTTTCTTATAAGGGCGGCTAACCGAATATTTTCTAACGGATAGCTTTCCGCTATAGAGGTCTACTACTTCCTACTTAGCTACTAAACGGACTTTAGTAATCTACTATATTAGTCCTATATAAATTTAACTACGCTCTATTAGACTATTTTCTAGCGCTAGATATACCTCCGTTACTAGGCTAGTACTTAAACTAACGCTAAAGAGCTATTAGAAGTAGTATACTTTTAGGAAAGTAATAAAACTTTATTATATCTAAATACTTATACCTATTAAGACCCGGTTCTAAAGGACGTATACTTTTATAACTATATATCTATAATTACCCTAGAGCGTCGTTATAGCTAAGATAAGGATAAAGCCTATATTACTTTAGAAAGTCCTCTAGAGTACGACGGATAGATTTAAAAGCTTCGCTAACCCCCCGAGTACGTAGTACTAATCTTTTAGGGATTTATTAGTAACGACTATATAGACGAGTATCTAGTATATTTTAAATAGTACGCTTTACTTACTACCCTATTTACTCCTAAGCTAGCTTTTATATTTTATATAGAAACTCGGTTCTCTACCTAGCCTTATTTATACCGTAGGAAACCTTCCTCTCCGAGACGCGTAGTAATATTATAGGTATATAGCGGAACTATATAGCTACCCTCTACCCCCGCTTAAGATCTCGTATCGTAAATATCTTCCTCTTAGAAAATCGGCTAAGGATGCTCGTAAAGACGCGAGGCTCTAGGCTAGCCGGTCGGAAGGCGACGATATAGTAGATATCGACTTCCCTCTAGATAAAGGCGATTATATCGAAGACCTAACTATAGTAGTGCATTACTAAAACTATACCGCCTTCCTCTAGATTCGATCCGCGCCTATTTCTATAAGAAGTAGGCGCGTAAATACTATTATATCTACTATAATAGTATTTGAAGACCGTGCTAGATAGTGTGGACTTAGGAAACGTCCGTTCGCATTAGTATATGCTGCAACTCTCCCGTCGTTATCTGCGATCTGCGCGTACTTTAAAGACTCGTATCGTACTTGTCTTGTCGCCTAGATCGCGCCTAGATAGACCGGATGCTAGGATGAAATATAGCACGAGTCCCGAGATACGCTCGAAGGTAAAAAGGTCGCTATAGTACTTAGTAAGTTATAGTATATAGTCCGTAGATTAGGAGTAGATTTCCGAACTATACATTAGCGGATTAAGCAGGCCTAGACTTATTAAAAATTAGGCTAAGGATATAAGGCAGAACTAATAAAATATACTAGGATAATAAGATTCTTATTCTCTCCTAACTATTTATATAGTATTCTTCGGTAGACTTACTAAATAAAAAGAATAAACGGAGTAGGACTTATATCGCGACCTATAACGGCTAAAAGGTCGTCGTACTAATTAAGGCAATTCTTATATACTTTAAGTATTTATTCCTAACGAAATCCGGGCGGCCGTTTACTCTAATATATATATATATTATAAACCTATTCCGTAAGTTAGAATAGCTTCGCGCTAATTCGCTAGATATAACTTAGTCGAGACCGGTGAAAAGCTTTAAATCCTATATCTACTATTTTTAGGTTACTAGATATCCTTGTTATCGACGGAGAACAAAACCCACAAGGAATCGGATCAAAGTAGTCCGCGCCATGATCTTGGTTGGTGCATGGCGCTTCGTCTAGATGTGCCAGTGTCGGAGGAGCGTCGGCGGGTTCCGGCAGCGACGCTCCTGCTTTTGCCAGAGCATCAGCCTCCTCGTTACCTGGGGTGTCAGCATGGCCGGGAATCCAGCGAATCTTCACAGCTCCGTGTTTTTGCGCCAAAGATTAAAACTCAAGGAAGACCCTTTATAAGGAGTCGCTCGGCTTATCCTATAAGTACGTTGCGGTCGTAAGACTATTAAGATAGATAACGATATAGTTAGTTCCCGAAAGGCTTAATGCAGCCTTTAGTCCCTCTAGCGTACCTTTAGCTTCGGCGTTAAAAACCTCGGAAGGCCCGAGACGGCCCTTACCGCTTAAAACGGTAGATCCGTCCCGGTAAATAGTATAGCTAAATCCGATATAGCCTTCGGCAGAACGAGACCCGTCGGAATAGACGACTAGAGTTCGGGACGATAGTGCCTAGAGCTAATCGCGAAATTCCTTCGCGGCCTTATCTTTTATTGCATTCTATAGAGGCCCAGTCTGCTCTTCGGCAAATCCGCGCTGTAGTAAGGCAGGCCTTAGGCAACTGGGCAGCAATTCATCGGCGCGCCGCAGCCTGGTCCGGAAGGGTTGTGGCTGTTTTTGGTACTTCAGCTTGATCATTGAATTGACGATAGGCGTTTTTGGTCGCGACATACGCTTAACAAGCGGATGGACTTCATCAAGCCTTTGATGCCCTAAGCTTGAAGATTGCATCAAATGTATTCCAGATTCAGGACCGTGGACAGGGTCATTGCACGCTACTTCGATGGAAAGAGGAGTGGCTAGAACGACCTGTATTCCGCGGGTTCGACGGCTCGACGATTTCCCAGCGGAGACCTCTCCCTTATCATAAATTGAACGACGACATGGAACATCAGACCCTTGTGGCCGGGTTCGAGAATGCTATCGGGCCAAGGGTATTCCGCAGAGGTGCTGCCAAAGCTGCCAATGGTATGTTAATTTCCGTACTTATCATGGAGCCTGACTACACAGAAGACGTGCTGACGAGAAGACGCTGTCTGCAGGCAATGCACCTAATGCCGTACGCGACCAGTCTCCACCTTACATCTGTACTTCCAGGGCGCAAGACGCGGAAGGAATTTGATGATAGGGAAGGGAAAAGATTACGCCTAGCTGCTTTTCGTATGCCACCGATGCACTCTAATGATTGATGGTAAAAGTAGCACATATTCTTCGCAGAATACGAGAAATGTGATGATATATGCTGGTGGTTGAATTGGTTTATCTGTTTGCAAGTTCGCTCTCCGTATCCGAATCAGAGAACATGCATTCCTTAAGCAAGGTACTTAGCCTCTGACTCTCCGGGTCGGTGGCAATATTAACGATACAGAGAGGGAACCGGGAACGGATTTCTGTCATCTGCCTCTCCTGCCACGGTCCGACCTCTCTTAATTCCGGCGCCTGCGAGAGCAGGCGCAGCTCCTCGGCGTCCATTTTGCTCCTAAGTAAGCGAAGCAGTATCTGGGCGAGGTAGAAGCTCTCGCCCATATCGCGCAAGCCCTGGGCCGCGAGGACCAGCGTCGACTTGGTCACATCCAAGTCGTTGGCCGACTTGTCTGTGTGAAACATATGCAGCGTCGCAAAGGCCAATTGGCTCATTATGACAATAAAGAACTTGTCGTTGACTTGGAAGCCGTGGCGGAGGTAGTAGAGGCGGATTAACGTCTGGAACATTCGGTCTGACCGGGCAGCAATTTCTTTTGCGGGGGTTTCTGCGCTATCCGATGGGGTACCGAGTGAAGAGAAGGGTGAGTACAGGGCGAAAAGCACGCTCCAATAGTGCATGCTGTGAGGACTTAGTATTCTAGTAATGGCGAATATAAAGTTTATAGATGATATGGCGTGGTAGGTATACGGATTAGAATGGCCTAGATTAACTTACTGCAATATGAGCTGACTTGGTAGTGCAACAATTGCCGGCTGGAGTGGCCTTGGGAGCTGGTCATACCAGTGCGTCAACTGGGTGTAGAACTGGTCAACCTTGTCCCGGGTAAGAGGAGAACCCGGTGATGCTCCAAAAGACTCGACACTAATATCGTTCAATATGAGCCTAATTTCGGCCGTAACCTTGAACTGGAGACCAAAGCGTGCCGGGTATAGTCTTTGGTCGCCCGGATACTTGAGCCACACCTCCCCATACCATGCAGGGTCAATCGAGGGATCTGGCAGTGGCATTTGCGGCGGATCTCGAAGCAACGGGGCGTCGCAGAAGACGTACGAGTGTAGACTGTACAGCGTTAACGAGCCGTTGATCCAGCTACACATGTTGCTGCTGCTGCTGCACACACCTCTGGAAGTTAAATAAGGCCCATGCCGTAAAATCCCTCGCGCGCTTCCTCGTTTCGTCTCGTATCGTCGTGGCGGGAGAGAAGAGGCCGAGGTTGCGGGCCATGGATGCTGCCTGAATCGTGTATAACCACCCAATCTTGTCCAACCCGGATACGTTGTGGACAACGTTGAGAAGCACCCCCGCCTGTATTGTGGTGAGTTTGGACTGCCCTTGCTCTTGGTCCCAGAGCCTCCTAGCCTCGGCGAGAAAGCGGTAGCCCAGACTGTTAGGGTTCCAATACTCGTAACGTTTACGAACGCCGGAATACGTCATCTAGAATGTTATGGGTTTCAGTATTGCCGGCAACTGGGGCAAGGGGAGCACGTACGCAAGCACTCGCCAATATGGCATTGACCAGGAGAGGGGAGCAGAACCGGTGACGCCTAGACGCCATGTCTTGGAGGAAATAATCCTTTTGGAAGCAGTTGAGCCAGATATAGTCGTTGAGAAAATATGCCTCCAGCAGGTTGCGCATTAGCGTGTTGTCCGAACTAACCGAGGTCCATTCCGATGGCTTCACAGAGCCTAGCAGCGGCTCAACAAGGACAGAGGCGTGATAAGGCTTGTGATAGAAGCTCTGAGGAGCCGCTGGGCTACTCCCAAGCGGTCGCTGCAGCCTCAGACGACGCTCGCATGTCCATTGGTAAATTGGGGAATTTAGGTATGGGTTATCATGACGCTGCAGGAACGCAGGCATATCCTGAATGTAGGGAAATACGTAACGATATCGTGTCTCGGGAACCAGTGAGACCTGCAATAGGAGATCGCCGTCTTTGATGCGGCGGAGGATGGACTCGGCATCTGTACCACACCTGATGCGCTTGACGATCTCCTCGACTTCCTCGTCGGACCGCGCCTGGAGAAAGTCAAAGATCTCCCTGTGAGCCGTGCTGTTGTCTTGAAGTTGGTCCAATTTCCGCTTGAGGGCCTGGCTGTGCGTCTCGTTCGCCGTGGCTGTATTGTACATGCAGCTGGTGCCCTGGGCTAGGCACAGCGCGCATGTTGGACGGTCGCCATTACACTAATATTCGCCAGTGAACATCAAGAACCGATAATAAATGAGACTCGAGGGTATTATGTATGTACTGAACGGCGCTTACCTTCGACTTTCGTTTTTGGCAGGCCGCGCACGCTGCCTTGGTCATACCTCTCTTTCTAGCACTTGGAGGCAAGGGGGCGCTCGAGCCAACCTGGCCATCTTTTTGTTTTGCGGGATAGAGTGGCCGCAGCGGATGCCTGCTAGCATTGCCTTTATTAGCCTCCATAGTAATGACAATAAGACAAATGAGGCAATATAACGTTTCGAAATTATGATAGCAGAGCTAGATATGCCTTAGGAACGAGGAAGCAAGGTGACGAAAGGCTCGTAGGGCCTCCTTCCTTCCCCTCACATTCGCTGCTTTGCTTTGCCTTGCGCCTGGAGGAACAAAAGGCTTCTATGCCCCGCCTATCCAGGTTCCCTCAGCCCGGGGCCCTGAACTTCGGCCTCCTCCAATAGGAGGACGGTAGGGTTGATTAAAAAAAGGGCAGCTTAATCCGGAAAAAACAATTCCCGTGCCTTCACTCCACTTCATTTGGAACTGGAGAGAACTCGCACCACCTACGGCAGGACTCCGTGGGGCTTGAGGTGTTACGCATCAATGTATTGAACTGTCAGTAGCTTTTATGTCTAGGTCCTATAGGAGAGATCCTCCGGGCGAAATACAAACATACATACATACGGCAGGACTCGCATCGATTTCGATGACGTTGCAGTGCCATAACAACCGTGACGAGCAATTTTTCCGTCTTGCAAGTCATTACGCGGCCGCGACAGCAGTCGGCAGGGATAACGCACGAACCGCGAGATATTTGATATTTTTGAGACTTTGGGGGAAAGAGGGGCAAATACAGGTCGTGATTTGTCCGATGGTGACGTGACGTCAAAAAGATGTCACTAAAGCAAACCTAGGTTAACCTCAAATTAACGTCATCTAAGCGCGATCGATCTGCGTTCCTCCATTTACGGAGTCTTCCTATATCTTCCATCCTAAAGTAACCCGTAGCTACAATTGTTATGCTATTCTATCTCAATACTATCGCCGATGAAACCACAATAAGTACTCGTAATACGCCCTACTTTTCTTATTTCCGTTTCACCGTTACTAGCAAAGCTAGTGCTAAGAAGCTTAGCGTGCGACCTAAAGGGGAGCTAAGGAAGAAAGAGTCTTCGCGTAAAGCAGTAGATTCAGTTCAGTTCAGTTCAGTGTATTTTCCGTCCAGCAGCCATTGGCCGCTCAGGTCTCCGCGAGGGAGCACAGGACGTGCTGGGCTAGTGGCTATCTACATGCTACATATCACATAGTTCGCCCGCTATCCAGCATTTCATCGGCTCAAAGGCGCTCATGCTAAGCCCGTTGCCCGTCAGCGGGACGTCCAGGCGTAATGGGAAATGCTGCCTATAATTAGGTCAGCAAGGAGTAGTAGGGGCCTGTAAAGCAGTAGATAGTTCTTTATTCTTTTAACTCTAGGGTAGGCGTAGCTATTTTGCCGTTATAGTAGAACCTAAAACGGCGTCTCTAGCGGACGTAGGGCGGGGCTAGACCCGACTAGCCTATCGCTATTAACGCGTCCGACGCGAGGGACGACGCTAAGTAGATAAGTATAAGATACGCTACGATTACTAGAAAATATAATAGCTAGGGCTTCTAAGCGAATTACGCTTAAGACGATAAAGGTCGCCTTAGTTAGTAGTAAAAGCGAGAAAGCTAGCGAGGTAAAGCCGCGAAGTAATAGCGAAACTACTAAAATTATACTAGCGAGGATCCTAAATATACTTAGGAAAATAAATAGAGAGATAGGAAAATTAAAGAATTAGGTATTAGAGTAGAGCGATATAATTCGAAAGCTAAGCGCTACTATCTATAAGTAAAGTATTATTATTTAAGGATAAGAGGATTTAATCTAAGACTTAAAGTCTAAAGTCTAGGAATTTAAGGCGGAGTTTTAATATAAGTATAATAAATACTATAAAAAATAAAATAAGAATACTAAGATTTCTAAAGAGAACTTACTAGGTTAAAGAAGTAACTAGCTTAGCTAATATAAAAGCCGAATATACTAAGCGAGGCGCTTATACTAAGTAGCTATTAAGTAATATTTATAGATATAGTATACTTTTTACTTACGAGCTCGCTAACTAGTATACGTAGCGTATTTAGCTTAAAGAAATAGTAAATAGTAGATAACCCTCTTTATTATACTATTAATACGTCTCGCGTTAATAAGTTAAATAAGACTAAAGCGTAAATAGGATTAATTTACTAAGCTATCGAGACTAAAATAAAAGTAATAGATAGATAAAAAACATAAAGGTATATAGTAGTTATAAAAAAGTCTCGGAATACTAACTAAGTTAAGGTTATCTATAGAGATAAAGCTAAGCTTTAAATAGTTAAAGAAGCTATATAAAAAATAGCTATAAAAGGGTTATAAGTTATATAAGACTAGCTATATTTAGTCCGAGTCGATAATACTAACCGTATAGTAGTCCGTAATAAGGAAGGTAATATTCTATCTAAAGCGATTAAAGCTTTAAGTGCTAAAAATAGAGTAACTATTAAGTAAACGAGAGTCCGGTAAAGTATACGGATTTATAGTAGTATATATTACTAAGAAAAGCGATATAGAAAGGCTCCTAAAGAGCTATTACTTTAACCTAGTAGGAGAGTTTACTATAACTTATATATTCGAGCTAAGAATAAGACCGATTTAATACTTTAACTACTAAGAGATTAGTTATAAAGTATATTTATATAAGAAGTAGTAAATATATAGTAAGTATATAAACGCTAGGTATTACTATAGAGAGTATATAGTAGTTAAGCTAAAATACGTCCCGTATAGTAAACTATACGAGTTATTTAGCTAGAAGTATAGGATAAGGAATCTAAATAATAATACTTAAGTCCCTCTATATTTATTACGGAATAACTAATATCTAGCCGAATAGACGTATAGTTACTTCGTAGATACCTCGAATAGCTAGGCTATTAAAGGCACGTTGTTTATCCGTAGTTGTAGAGGGTATTACTTAGCAAGAGGGAGAGGTCTATATAGTCTTACTAAATCCCTAGTAATACTAAGCCGGCTAGGCTAAGCTTAGATAACTAAGGGTAAAAGTAGGGCTAAAGCTAGGCTCTAAGAAAGAGGCTGTATTTAAAGGTAGGATGTTATTATAGTGGTGATTTAAGCTAGAGAGGAAGGAAAGAGAAAAGGGAAGAGAGGGAGGAAAAGCCTCCCTATATACACAATCTTCCTTAATAGGAATGCCCCCCTTCCTTACTAACTAGACCCCTTCTTAGCCGTATTATCCGTATTATAAATTAAGAGGTAACTTAGAGGTTATCTAATAATTCTCCTACAACTCTAATAGGCCTTTATTATAGCTATATCGATAATTCAATATAGTTATTCTAATAGTCTCTAGCTTCCTAGGTTAGAGGGTAACTTAAAGGTTAAGTAGTTACCTTCCTGCCTTTCCTATAGGCCTCTTATTTAGTTATATCGATAGTTAATTAGGTAGTTTGTAAATAGCTTCGTAGGCTATATAAGAGAGAGGGTATAATAGGTATTAAAGTAGGTATAGAAGTCCGGACGATATAGTCCTATCCCTTATATACCCGTATATAGCCTAGACCTTCAATATCTAATACTAGCCGCCTAAGCCGATACTAGCCGAGGGGTTATACTAAGGTTATAGTTAAATAGCTAGTAGGCGTTATAGTAGTTAGGTTAGTTACGGGCTTATAGCTAGTAGCTATACGTATTAAATATATATAATAAAGGCTTTTTAATTCGTTTCTTAATATATCCTCCTTTCTTAAGGGGCTTAAAACCTTAAGCCTTAAAATTAGGGTTATTAGTAGACTTATTATTAGCCTTATTAAAAGCCTTTATTTTCTTAAGGGCGTTTTTAAGATACTTTATCGGTTCCTACGTATTTTCGGAAGAAGGGTAATTCTTCTACTTAGCTAGATAGAAGTATTAACCTTCTTTTATCTTTTTAGCTAGTATAGCTTCAACTTTATATTCGTCTTTTTCTACTACTATATCGATAGTAGTAGCTAATTTAGCGTTTTTAGGAGTAGGTTCTAGTAAAGAGATATAAAAAGTAGGATAGATAGAAAGAATAGAAGGTAAATCTAGCGTATATACTAGATTAGATAGTTTTTCTTTTATTTTAAAAGGTCTTATTTTCTTATAGTCGAGGGATTCGTTAGGTTTAGAAAACGTAATATTCTTCTTAATTAAATAGACTTTATCCCCTATATTTAAATTAGGTTCTTTTAGGTGCTTTTTATTATAATAGGCTAAAAATCGGTCTTTAATAAATTCTAGTTCTTCTTTAATAGAAAAGTATAGGCTTTTTAGTTATTCTATATTTAATATAACCTTTTCGGCTAGGACTTCTTTAAGTAAAGAAGACTTATAAGCTTCGGGGTTAAATCCGTAGTTAGCTATAGTAAGCGTATTTTTTATAAGTTCCGATATAGAGGTATTATAGGCTAGCTATACTATAGGTAGCTATATTAACTAGTTATCCTATTAATAATTTATATAGCTTCTTAGATACTATTTTAAGGTTTAATTTAATCTTTTAGTAATTCCGTCGGTAATAAGGTAAAAAGTAATAGATAATTTATACTTAGTTCCTAAGGCTTATATTAGGGTAGTCTAGAATTTAGAAGTAAATTTAATATCTCTATTCGTAATTATAATTTTAGGAAGGCCTCTATCGGCTACTATATATCTTATAAAAATATAAGATAAATCTTCGGCTAATATAGCTTCTTTTATAGGTATAAAATATCCGTATTTAGTAAGCCGGTCGACTATAACTAATATAGAGTCATATTTAATATTAGTTATTAGTTTTATCGACTTCGGTAATTTCGTTATAAAATCTATAGCTATAGATTCCTAGGGTAAATCCGGGACCTCTATAGGCTATAAATAGCCGTAAGGCTTATACTTAGATACCTTAGATTTATTATAAATATCGTAGTTATTTATTATTAGCTACGTTTTCTTCCGTAAATTATAAGTATTATAATAGTTTTTTAGCTTATTATAGGTTTAGGTTATTCCTTAATATCCGTAGATAGGGCTTTTATAAAAATCCTTAATAATAGCCTTTTCGGAATCGGTGGTTAAAAATAGCTTATTTTTATAGTAGGCTAGGTTAATTTTCTATATAATATATTTCGTATATTTCGAAAAATCTATATTTTTATATATATTTTTTAGTAACTCTATTATAAAGTTATCCCCTTTTACTTTAAATAGTAGATTTAAGGATTATTACTCTAGGTTATTATTAAGGTTATATTTTAATAGTATTTCCGTATAGGGCTTTTTATTATTATCGATATTATAATTAGGTCTTCGACTTATAACGTCGGTATAGTTATTTTCGGTTCCCTTTTTATATATAATTTTGTAATTAAATTCGGATAAATATTCTACCTAGCGGATCTACCTTCCGTTAAGCTATTATATTAAGGAAAAATAGGTAATATTTTTATAGTCTATATAGACCTTAGTCTTATAGTTATTTCCTAGTAGATAGTACCGAAATTCCTTAAAAGCGTTAATTATAGCTAGGAATTCCTTATCGTATATAGGGTAATTAAATTTAAGCCCTATAAGCTTTTTCGAATAGAAGGCTATAGGCCTAAGGATATTATTTTCGTCTCTTTAACTTAATTAGGCTCCTAGGGCAAAATTAAAGGTATCGGTCTTTAATTCGCAAGGCTTATCGGCGCTATAGTTATATAAAATAAGCGCTAAAGTTAGTAGCTTTTTAAGCCTATTAAAAGCTATAGTAGCTTCTAGGGTCTAATTATAGGGGTTTTTTCTAGCTAATTTTATTATTACTAAAATAGGTAGTATTTCCTTAGAAAAATCCTTAATAAATCGTCGATAGTAATTTATAAATCCGATAAAAAATTATACTTCTTTTATAGATTTAGGCGTAGGCTAGCTACTTATAGCTTCTAATTTATAAGGGTCTATTTTTATATAATAAGGGGTTATAATATAGCCTAGGAATTCGATTTCCTAGGTATAAAATACGTATTTTTCTAGTTTAATATATAAATTAGCTTCTAGTAGGGCTTTTAAAACCGTATCTAGATACTTATTATAATCTTCTTTAGTATTCGAATAGATAATAAGGTCGTCTAAATAGGCGGTTATAAATAAATCTAGATATTCCTATAGTATATTATTCATACGTTTTTAGAAGGTAGCCGGGGCGTTAGTAAGCCCTAGAGGTATTACTAAAAATTCGTATAAGCCGTATTTAGTTCCGAAGGCTATTTTATATTCGTCTCCTTCTAATATCCATATCTAGCTATAGGCTAATTTTAAGTCTATTTTAGAGTAATATTTCTTATAGGCTAGACAGTCTCGAATTTCTAATATTAAAGGTAAAGGGGTTCTATCCTTTATAGTATTATTATTTAATTCTCTATAGTTAATATAAAGGCGCGTTTTTTCCTTATCCTTACTACCCTTAGGTATAAATAGTACGGGGGCTCGATATTTAGACTTAGATTCTCTTATATAGCCTTTTTTAAGATTTTCGTCGATATATTCCCTTAATAGCTTTAGTTATTTTTCGTTAAGGTTATAGATTTTCTTAAATCTAGGCTTTAAATTTTCCTTTAATTTTATAGCGTAATCCTAGCTATCTCGAGGGGGTAGCTTATTATCTAGGGGGTCTTGAAAAATAGTAGGGTATTTTTCTAGTATATTTGTAGGTATATTTTCGTGATTATAAGCCTTTTCTTTTATAGTATTTATATAGGCTTCCGGATTAGTTATTTCTATAGCTTTATTCGTAGCTATTTTAATAGCTTCTTTTTCCGTAGAATTAGCTTCCGTAATAGCTATTTCTATAGGCCCTTATATAAGTCCTTTTATAAGCTCTATTATAGGCTTCGTAATAGGATAAGTAGTAACTTTTTTATCCTCGGGCTCTTTAGTTACTTATAGCTTAGTCGAGGGGTTTATTCCGGATAATTCCTTATCTAGTTGCCTATAGAGAGGGATAGCTAAGGTATCGTTATTAAACTTTAGAAGGCCTTTATTCTAATCTATAGTAGGATTATATCTTTATAAAAAGGGGAGTCCTAGTATTAAGTTGTATTTTATAGATAATAAATCGAAGGTATCCTTTAGGTTATTATAACTAATAGAGTATTCGAATTCGGCTTCGAATTCTATTTCTCCGTTATTATAGTTAAAAGGTCTTCTTTCGGCTAAAAATAGCTTATAAGGCTATTCTTTTTTCTAGTACGGAATATTATAACGATTTATTGTATCCGGAGAGATATAGTTACTTATAGCTCCGTAGTCTACTAAGGCGGAAAGTCTATATTCGTTATAATTAATAATAAGGGTTATTTTATTTCCCTGTAAATCTCTTACTAGGCAAAATAGAAATAGATTACTAGATAGTAGCCCTTTTATATCTAGTATTAGTAGTTTTTTAATTCCTCGCTAAGAAGCTAGTTAATTTAACTATTAAATTCCTACTAAATACGCTATAATTTAGCGTAACAATTCGAAGAGGGATTTTATATAGCTTCTTTATTCCCTTCTTTTAAAGTAGCTAATTTCTCTTCTATAAGGCTAATTTAAGCCTTATATAAATCGATCTATAATTCCGAGTTTGCGAGTATCTATTCGTAGTGCTTTTAGCTCTCTTCTAAGGCTATATTTATATCGATTTCTTAAAGGGTATTACGGTATTCCTTATAATCCCTAAGGAAGCTTATAGTAAAAGAAGCTAATTCTCGGACTATAGTCTTAGTACTCCCGGGTAGGCCGGATAGATAGTAGCCGGATCCTAATTTATCGGACTTATAGATAAGGTAGCTATAGTCCGTATAAGCTATCTAAGAAAGTATACTATACTTATTGTCTTCTTCCTTTATTATATCTCTTAAATAAGAGGTATAAAAATCGTAGTCGTAATTACTATTAAATTCGCTAATAGGGTCGATATATAATTTAGTCGAAATAGATCCCTTCGAGCTTCCTAGATCTTCTAGATCTTCTAGGTAGTCGATATTACTATCCGTAGTAGTAAAATCGGGTGCTGTATTAATTAGATTTAAATCCTCTTCTAGGGGGAAAAAAGGCTCCTTAATCGACGGAAGTATAGGATTATATTCTCGTAATTTAAGTAATAACGTATCGGTATTATTTTCTTCTTCTTCTGTAGAATCCGGGTTTAGGGTTAAGGTTAGGGGTTAGTTTAACCCTAGCTAACCTAGGCGGCGTAACCTATCCGGACCGCGGATTAGGTTAAGATCCGTAGGGAATAGAGGGAGTTTTTTGTTACGGAATAACTAATATCTAGCCGAATAAACGTATAGTTACTTCGTAGATACCTCGAATAGCTAGGCTATTAAAGGCACGTTGTTTATCCGTAGTCGTAGAGGGTATTACTTAGCAAGAGGGAGAGATCCACGCAGTCTTACTTAATCCCTAGGAATACGACCTAGCGGTGGCCCAGATACCACGAGACCATCGAGTACGAGTCAAAGGGATATGGTACGTGCGGTATGAGCCGTATCGTCATAGAAGGTCCCGCCGTTCAGCTTGGTATTGGGCTAAGGAGCAGGCCGAAGAGTTAATCCGGACATCAAAAGGCAAGCATCTACTCATAATTCATATGGGCAAATATTTACATTTGCAGGCTTCGATGATAGCGGAAAAGAATTACGAAACCGCAAAATCTGGAAGTGTAAGCACTGTAGCGAAGTCCAATTTGCAGATGCGAACTCCCAGAATAAACCAACCCACCTCCTTGTTCATGGGATCTCCAAACACGGCCGGAAAACCCCTCGTGAATGGGTCCAAAGGTCCTCCTTAGCCCCCTCGACGAGCGACAGCGGCGACTATCATGAATATACCACGCCAATTCGTCAGTCGGGATCATATGTGCAGTTGGCCACGACTGTCAAGAGAGCCCCTTTTGAGGAAGCTTTAATTGCCTTTTTTGTAGTCTGCCAGATAGCGCTTAGACTCGTTGCGGACGAGCTATTCGTAGGCTTTCTTCGAATAGTATACCCATCGATCGACAAATTGCTACCGGGCTGTGGGAATACATTACGAGCCCTAGTTTTGGAGGCATTCAACAAGCGGAAGGAACACCTAAAGGAGGTTCTGGCTCGGTCAGTCAGCAAGATTCACTTCTCCTTTGACCTTTGGACGTCTCCAAATCATCTGGCCCTCCTCGGCGTAGTTGCTCATTTTATTGATGAGTTTGGTCAGAATCAATCGGTATGTTTACTTCAGTCAAGATTGGATGTAGTGAGTAGTGACTTAACCGGCTTTCATTTTTAGATTCTGATTGCGATACGACAGTTGCATGGCTCCCATTCCGGTGAGAACCAAGCAGAGGTCATAAAAGAGGTTATTCAGGAATACAATCTCCAGAATCGAATTGGTTATTTCGTTACCGACAACGCTTCTAATAATAATACTGCTATCGACTCGCTCATCGCCCGCTTCCTTCCCCATTTGACGCCAAAGCAACGACTGGGTCGACGTCTACGCTGCCTTGGCCACGTTATTAACCTCTCTGCTAAAGCCTTCTTATATGGCACAGAATTTGATGCTTTCGAGAAAAATGCCGAGGCGTTCAAGGAACAGTCATCACTGCTGAAAGAACTACACCTTTGGAGGAAAAGAGGTCCAGTTGGCAAGCTTCACAACATCGTGACCTTTATCTGTCGGACACCTCAACGCCGAGAGAAATTTGCGAATATCCAGAGCCAATCCGAAGACTTTGCCACCGAATTCGATGGCTTAAAGTTAGTGGTCGACAACGCAACTCGATGGAACTCCCTTTACTTAATGATCGAGCGCGCCATCAAGCTACGAGATCGTATTGATCGCTTCTGTATTGATCATGCGGAATTCATGCACGGCTCATCTAATAAGAAGGCGCTGTCGATGGAGGAACAGGAATCCTTACTCAAGCACGACTCCCTGACTGCCGACGACTGGGCGGTTTTGACGGAGATTGTAGCTTTCTTGGAGAAGTTCTATACTCTTACCAAGCGCGCCGAGGGAAGCAAATTGTCATCTGATCGGGGCGTGTTGTCCGACTATTTGACGACCCTCAATGTCCTTTTGAAGCATGCCAGGGAATACCGTGACGACATTAATTTCCGGGCCGAAAATCCAGATCTTACCTCCCCCGGCATCCGCCAATTGCGTGTATGTATCGTCAATTGCTGGACGAAGCTTGATGAGTACTTTGCATTGGTCAATGATACGCCGGCCCATTACGCTGCCATTGTTACCAATCCTCAAATGAAATGGAAGTACTTTGAGAGGCAGTGGAAGGACGCGCATCTGTGGAAGGATGCCACCCTCCCCGAGTCCTGGCTGCCGGGTGGCAAAAGGGCATTAAATTCACTGTGGGAAGAGTATAAAAACCTACCTGTGGCAGACGCATGTGCTGGTTCTAAGAGGGCCAGGACTCCGGATGAATTCGAGCGTGAAACAGATATGACCCAGTGGGATGAGGACGAAATGGATGAGCTCGAAACCTGGCTTTCAATGAAGGTTTTTAAGCTCGATGACGACGACACTCTTCCAGCTTATTGGCTACGGCAGTCTAAACAGCCTGCAACCCAGCGGATAGCGAAAATGGGTCTCGATATGGCCTCAATTCCCGCAATGTCCAGCGACTGTGAAAGGGTCTTTTCTCAGTGCAAGCTTATGATTACGGGGCAGAGAAATCGTCTCAAACCAGACATTGTTGAAGCTACACAGTGTTTGCGGATGTGGTTGATTATGGAGAAGAAGATATTAGGATCTTGGAAAGGGAGAGGCAATTGGAAAACCCCACTTGGAAACCAGAAAAGTAGGGCGTGGCACGAGTAGACGGAACAAAGCCAGGTCAGCCCTAGTTGAAAATAAGCCTTTTCTATGTCCTCCGAAAATGATGTGTTGATTTTTGACGGCACTCCGAGGTCTGTTTGCGCTCCAGGGAATTGGTTGATTACTCGTTTTTCGGAGGTATCGCGGCTTTTGCGATAGCTATATGCAATAGAATGTCTAAGCCCTTCAAGGCGTAGTGCCTCGATCAAGAAGGGAATTGAAGTGCGTGAAATGCGGCGGATCGAAGATCTGGCTATTGCGGTGTCCTGAGGCTTAGGTTCAAAGTCGAGGCTTCGCCACGAGGCCTCCTTCCTTCCCTCCTTAGCTCTAGATAGACAACAGTTAGGCTCCGACAACATGATTTGATCTTAATACGACCGCGACCAGTTTGCCATTTCATTTGTAACTCTGAAAACCTTGGCCGGGCCGCTCGCCAGTGACGACAAGCCGTGACCTCCGAAAATCCTTTGCTAAATTGTTATCCAGCCCTGAAATGCAAAACCCCGCTTCAACCCGAGATTGACGAATTCTTCAGCGTAATATCAACAGATCCATCTTTCTGCAGATACCGGTACATTTTGTAACGACCTGACCTGAGACTCCATTCAATCAAGCCTGTTACAAAAGTCCGGCAGTTGCCGACGCAGACCCTCATGTCGTTGTTGAGCTGTTCGTTATTCTTAGTTTTTGCGTCGAGGACACGAAACGCCTTCTCGAATGATTCCCGCGATGCTTCCAACATCCCCATAATATCACTGACAACAAGGTCCATATTCCTGGCCTTATTCCAGTGATACATCACCGAGACCAAGTTCTGAAGTGTGCCAGATGCCTAACACATGACTGGGTTAGTAGCGTCTCGATGGTCGATTGAAGATATACAAATATTACCATCTCCTTCTCAATCGAGTAAAAGTCGTTGATTCTAATACGTTTGTCAGCTCTATTGTATTCTCACGGTATAGAAGACACCATTCACATTAAGCACAGCATTGTAGTTTCTTCCCAAATGGTGCGCATCTCTTTCGAGTCTACTACCCATGCAGGAAGTTGGACAGAGTTCATAGCCCTAAAGAAAGAGTACTGAATTAGGTCTTGACGAAATACATGAATGAAAGATTAGTGCGCGATACGTACTCGTTGCAGGCAGTAGACGGAGTTACCCCTGCCGTCCGCATGCGCATGTCGATATACTCCACAGTGCTTGGTACCTTCCCATCTTGCTGTCTCTCCTGTTCGATTGCGACGTGTGAAACATACAACTCCAGTTCCCGATACACACGCTTTCTCTGAGCTATCAATCCAAGTCAGTAGAGCATCCGCTGAGTTTATTAACGCCTTACTGCGAACCTAAATCCGCTAGCTTGGCTAGGCCACGTCCGAATTTGCCGAAAACGGTCAGGCAGGCATAAGGGGATACAGGGTTAATAGCATGGTTGATTGTGTCAAGATCCAAGACACCATGCATATAAGCCAGTGATTTCTCACAGTATCGGCGTGTTTCGTCTTTACTCGAGGCGATTTCGGTCTCTGCTAGGTCAATTTCGTCGTCCCATATAAAGACCCAAACCAGAAAGGCAGCGCCAATCTGGAGTTCTTCCCAACCCGCTCTAGGATACCAGCTTTTGATGATTTAGTAGAATGAGATATGCTTAGTTTGAGTTGACTTACAGCGAGGCCAAGAGGCCAAAATCACAATTTTTGTAAGCCTCTAGTTTACCGTCATCGGTAACAATACTATGATGAAGGTTAGTAATAGCTTGACGGTCCATAATACATTCAGACCTCTCTATCATTCGATCCACTACAGGTCGGAGCTTCTCGAGGTTCACGTTGGTTTCAGCTGGCCAGTCTGAAAATCGAATCTTAAGATTAGGGACGCGGACGTGTTTCCCATCTAATTCTTGTGCGAGGTCTTGCGCCTCATCGAAGTTCTCCACGAAGGCCATTTTGTGCTGACGTTAGCTAAGTCCAGTTCAAGGTTAGAGGTGAAACACCGAGTACAGTGGGGAATGACTTCGATAGGATCGACAAGGCGTTTATATACACGTTGCCAAACCCCAATTCTTTAGCCAAGATTTCACATGATCTCTGGGAAGCGGTATGTGTAATGGAGAAACGATGGTCACTTGACCCCTATGCAGCACGATACGCTATGACAGATACATGCTCACAAGGGAATAGCACTGGCTTACAGCGGTTGCATGAAGCCACTGTACCATGCTTGTTTGCGCATGTGGTTAATTGCCAGGTGGTTAACGCGGCAGATTTTAAGTAGGTTGTAAAGCTCTCAGAAGTTTCGGTGATTGCCGGTTGGTGGACTCCACACTCCACTTGAAGTCACGAAGTGATCCTGTGTACAGTATTGCTTACCTCTATGAGCAAATAATCATTGGCGTAGATTGCTGCATTAGTGGATACGTGGCCAACTTTTCACCCTGGTCCAGGCTCAGAAAGAGGAGAATTGCAACCCCTCAGCTATTCTATAGAATATGAAGTCAGCGGCTGAGCCCACGACCGACAAGCCAACAATTAGCAAGTCATCCGAGGTGGGGATCTCGCAGTGTGGCGGTCAACTCAATCTCAATCAAGAGATGGGCAACTAGGTTGAGGTCAACCAACTCAATCCAACTCAATAGAGTAGATCCCATCACATCTCCTAGTATTCCCCCTCCAACCGCTTTCCAATCCCGCGTTTATTAGGAGACCTGTTATTACTAGAAGATTCCACAGCCAAGAAATAGATCATTCATTTACAATTCCGCGGTCCACGTTTGCAGAGAATGTCAATAAGTGCGACTTTCAGAGCGCGCCAAACGCGCTAAATGTGTTATGACTTGAAAATTGCGGAGGCTAGTTGGTCTATTCGTTTTGTGGACCTATGGTGAGGGGGGAGTGCGGTCAATATTATAAATTCTTGGGTTTGTCCTACTTCAATCTTGACGAGGTATCGTAGCAAAGGTCGCAGTGTGATGGTGTATTTTTCGTCCAGCGGCATTTGGCCTCTCAGGCGTCCGTAAGGGAGTATAAGGCACGCGGAGCTCATAAGCGTCTAATAGATCGGGGGTTATATAGAAATTCTGGCATTGGCCAAATCGAAAAGAAGGACGAAACTCCGCAAATGTGCTCCAAAGCCGCTCATTGTAAGCTTGCTATCGGAGGTCGATCGGGCGTAACAGAAACGCTATACTGGCTTCAATAAATATGTCGAAAATCTCGGAAATACCGGCCGTTACAGTCGAACTAAGGGGACGAATCGGTTCTACCGACCAAAACTAAAAAAAAATAGATAGCAAGGCGGGAAAGGCAAAAAGAAATCACCAGAGAAGTTCATAGTGTAGGGATAATTCGAAGTAAGATGGTAATGGAATGATGCAGGGAAAGTGGCTCAATCTGCTGAGGCCAACATACTCATCACACGAAAATGTGTGCTCGCGACAAGCCTTCGTGCCACGACAAAGCAAGTAAACTAATCAACTCGCAAACCGCTCACCGTTAGAACCGGCATAATTTAATGCCAAAAGAAGGCGACACACCCTAGGAGATCGGCTAAAACACCGAAATAAACAGCTTTCGCACGAAATAGGAGTGTCGTAGGCTACTGTACCAGCGTGTATCTTGGCGGGGAAACGTAGGCCATACCGTAGATCGTCCGCTCCTTCTTTTCCTAGTCAATCTGTGTGGGCAATATGCGGTAAATTCATACCGCTAGATGTGCAGCATGCGTTGTGACGCTGTCTACTTGGACACTGCGTCAAGCTAAAGGTTCCATGTGATCTATCGTTTCTATCTCCGCGTTAGTCGCCGTCTTCGCCGGCCTGGACCTGCCGTTCCCCATCAGGCCATATCCCATATTTTTCACCTTTAGCCGCCTTTTGCGCTGTGCTATGTGATAAATTTGGCGAATCATCGATGGACACTTATCCGAAATCAGCTACATGGGCGTTCCCGTTAAGGCAAGTTTGAACCATGGTTAAGTAGATCCGATCTAGCCGGGGCTGCCGCGAGGATTCATGGCTAGACGGCTCCGAACGCCGTTCCTGGCCGTTCCTTGTCGACCCGCTGACGAACATTGTAGTAGCGCCTTGACTTCAGTGTTGGCACCGCCCACTTCCAAGCATGCTAATGCATGGCCTTCCAAGCTCTATATTTATATCGTCAGCTGCCGGAAGGTCGGCAATTTTCGACGGCAAATAGTTGCTGGGGAGAGTTCTAAGCCCTTAGTTCAGTTCAGTGTATTTTCTGTCCGGCAGCCATTGGCGGCTCAGGTCTTCGTGAAGGAGCGCAGGACGTGCTGAGCTAGTGGCTATCTATATACTATAAACCACATAGTTCACCCGCTATCCAGCATCTCATCGGCTCAAAGGCGCTCATGATAAGCCCATTGCCCGTCAGCGGGACGTCTAGGCGTAAGGAGAAACGCTGCCTGTAATTAAATTAGCAAAAGGTTTTAGGGGTATTGCAGCCCTTGATAACCTCGATAGACACTTGGTTACGAAACCTAGCGCCTCTCGAGGTCAATAGGTATGAGACGGAGGATTTAGAGGGAAAAGGCGGGATAAGAAAAGGGAATAACGGTTCCATAGTAGCGTAGGCAAATCTCTTCGAAGAAAGAACTCGCCTTCGCTAGTCTAACGAATTTGTCAAAGCCTTTGCCGATTGCGCGGTTAATGGCCTCAGTCGGTGACGGCGCGAGCCTCACACGATGACACGGCGCTACCTTCCTGCAATAGAATATGTCAAGATTAAGACTCTCATTTACGGTGCTGCCTTTTAGGCAGCAAATAGTTCGTTATGCTATATTAGTGATAAATTCGAACCTTCTAGGTAATATGGTTATCTATGCTACCTAGGTGGCGATATCGCTACTAAACCTAATATTATAAGTATAAGAAGCTAACTTCGTACTATTACTTAGATAGAAAATCAAGAGTCTTTCGTTGCCCGATTTATAGGGGATCTTCTGCCCGATCGCCGCTTAGTTATCCATGCTCCTCGTGCACCTCGTTGTGTGACAGAAGACATGCGTTGGGTCTTCCCGTCGGCCACATGAGCACGTTAGGCGCGCACTATCGTGGTCTAACCTTTTATGATAATTAGCAAAACCCCTATGGAGGGTTCTTGCTGCAAGCAAGTGATGGAGCAAGGGCCGGGAAAGCGCCAATTCTGGCGGGCAGCCAGTTGTTGCCATGAGATCTAGATCTTTGGGCTGCTGTCGCGCTAACCTGCGCAGACGTGCTAGTCTCGGAGGAGCGTCGGCGGGTTCTGGCAGCGACGCTCCTGCTTTTGCTAGAGCATCAGCCTCGTTACCTGGGATGTTAGTATGGCCGGGGATCTAGTGGACCTCCACAGCTCCCTATTAACGCGCTATAGATTGGAACTCTAGGAAGATATCTTGCGAGGAGTCGCTCGGCGTGCCTCGTAAGCACCTTACGGTCGCGAGGTTATCGAGATAGACAAAGATACGGTTAGTTTCTAGGAGATTTACCGTAGCCTTTAATCCCTCTAGCGCCGCTTTCCCCTTAACGTCGAAAACCTTAGCTAGTCTAAGACGGCCCTTACCGCTTAAGACGGTAGATCCGTCCCGATAAATAGTATAGCTATATCTAACGTAGCCTTCGATAGAACGGGACCCGTCGGAGTAGACGACTAAAGTTCGGGACGATAGTATCTAGAACCGGGCGCGAAATTCCTTCGCTACCTCTATTTTCGATATACTCTATAGAGGCTTAGTCTGCTTATCGGCATATTCGCGCTGCAATAAGGCAGGTCTTAGGCAGCTCGCTACTATTTCGTCGGTACGTCGTAGTTTAGTCCGAAAGGCGGTGGCTATCCTTAGTACTTAACCTTAATAAGGTTGTTCACGATAGGAGCTCTTAGTTCTAGAATGCATTTCACGAGCGGATAGGCTTCGTTAAGAGATTTGAGACGCGTGGCGAATGCTATCCGGCGCGCGTCGAGGTGCAGAGGGACAGGCGGTATCCCAGCCTCCCGGTGCAGAGCGTTCGTCGGCGTTGTCCTCCATACCGGCAGGATAGCTCGAAGAGATGTGTAGAGTGCCTTGCTTATCTTCTCGACGAGGTTACCAATCCCAGACGGGCCTTCTGTGGTTGGCTTGGTCCAGTACTCGGCGGGCTTGGTCGAGCTGAATGCGGCTCCAGAAGCCCTGATTGTCTAGCTCGTTGGCAAGAGCTTGTATCGTGCTCTGTCCTTCGCAGAGCGCTCGCTTGCTCTTCGCGATTCAATTATATATGTCTTGCGTCGCCGCTCCGGCAGACGAAGAGTTTTGGCGTAGGTAGGTGCGGATGTCTCTTAGCGCAATACTAGCTTAGGTAAGGTCGCTAACCGTCGTTTCGTCGCTTTTAGAGAGGGCACGGAGAGTTAGATACGCTAATATATACTAGCTAGGCTTATAATTATAGACGGCAAATTAGCTACCCGGACGGTATTTAACGTGCTAATTAGCGCCCTCGGGATCCTACTTCGCGTTAATTAAGAATTAGCACTTAGTAATACGTATACTAGTCTGCCGTTTCTACTCTATAGGCTTATCCCCTTTTCCCCTATATACTCCCGGTCGACCTATACGATTATAGGTATATATAACGGTTAGTCGCCCTTTCGCCTTTTTCCTTATTAATTTGCCTATCGTAAAGGCATAGCCCCGTAGCGCTACCTAGGCGTTTATAGCGGTAAATAGGGCATCTCGAGGTTTAAATTCGTCCTCGGGAGGAAGATAGTCGGTAGGGAATTCCCTCGTCCTAAATTTTAGCTCTATATTGCGTAAGATACGTTAGAAAATACGCGTTAGCTACGATAAATATAGTAATATTAGATAATTAGCTCTATAGGGATTATTATAGCTAGTAACGTACTAATTAATAAGATTTATCTTAAAATGCTAGCTATAGGTATACGATAGTACGCTACTTTTATATATAAAGGAAAGGTTTTATATCGCGTAATTAGCATTATAATAGGCAGGCTTCTATAGCGATTAAGGAGCGTTTAGTACTAGGTAGCTATTACGTATAGAATCTTAATAGACTTCCGAGATATTACGGAGGTTATTTAGAGGTTAAAAGAGCGACGTAAGTCGACTTAAGTATACTCTTTAGAGATTAGTAAATTAAGTTTTTAGCCCCTATTCTTTACTCTCTATTTAGTTATATATACGCCTTATAGTAGCCTACGGAACTACGGATTAATAAGAGTTATCTAAGAATTATCTAAGGAGTAAAGAAAGGACTAGATATACGCATTCGTATAATATATACCTTTATTATGCGGCGAAGTCGCGGCGGAGCCGCCGCGTAGTAGTAGTAGTAATGCGGCATAAAGTTTTAGGAGCTATAATACGTAATATTTGCTTCGTAGTGTAGGGTCCTTATAAGTAAGGTTGCTACTCCGATTTTTTAAACTTTAAGCTTAACGCTATCGAAGCGTATCGTATAGAAGCAATCGACTTTAGGACGCGGATCTTTATATCGGCTTCCGCGGACAACTATTCTAAGCGTAGATACTATGCGATATGAGGCTAGCTCTATGTGCGATAGGTAGCAATGCTATGATATTAGCGTCTCATTTATGAGTCCTTGCGCGTTAGGCGGGCCGACTTTGTTCCGGCTTCGAGGCACGGGGGGTCCGTGCCCCTTTTAGGCACGGGGGGCCTTGCCTGTATTGGCTCCCCTGGTAGACGCGATATCTTACAAAGGCGTATGTGCGTCGCGAAGTGTAGGATGTGACGATGTAGACAGACGCGAGGATCCATTGGCAGCTCGCTGGATCGGGGCCAACTGTGCTTCAACGGTGCTCAATAATATACTCCGTACGTATTATGCCATCGTGGGTTCTCATCTCATGTCGCTTTTCGATAAGCCCGCGGAACCCCAGTCGGCGCCAAATCATCGTTCCTCCCTTCATGACACCAAGCCCTTTACCTATGGCTTCACAAAACACGGCACATAATTCCTGTACCATTTCCCGACCCTTTCTGGAATCGCCGCAAAGTATCTCTGCCCGTTGAGCAGTAGTCGTAGCGTCGTTGATCTTGCTTAAAACGCCGCGGGTTCGGCGACGCACTCGTTCCTAGTCGCTCTCTTCGCGGCTGCTTTGGCCAACGGGCCCATGGAGAAATCCTCTTCCTGCGCGGGCACCTATCGGAGGGCAACATTATATCCTCTTTTCCGCAACGCCTCGACGCATTCGTATATCTCCCGAACTATACGCTATCCGGACTGCTATCGCGGCCGCGCAATAACCTATAGGGCGGAGAGGTTACTCGTTACGATTATTAGGTCCCGACGGTGTAATCTAGCCGGTAGGCATTTTAATACTATTACTATCGCCGTAAGCCCTACGATATAAGTATTCTATTCGTCGCTAGGGCTAAGTATAATAGAGTAGCTAGCCATTACTTCGCTTAGGCCGTTACGCGAGGCGTTATAAATAACGCCTCCTATCCTAACTAATCTTTTTCTTTATAAGCTAGATATTATAATAATAATACTTTTTAATTCGTCTAGCTTTATTACCTCTACCTAGTCGGATCTATCTATAAACGGGACCTAATCGTGCTAAGGCGCTAGTACGAACTCGTAGATAACTTCTTTTCGTTTAGTACCTACTCTTCCTATCTTCTAGGCGAGCTTCTATATTAGCGAAGCGAACCTCTTATTTAGTTTAAGCCTTAAAAATATTAGAGGATACGTCCTAGGAATCGTCTATATCCTAATCTAGAACCTAGCTACTACTTTAGTATACCTTTCTCGGAAGGACTATATACTAGCTTTGGCCTTAGCTACTACCGTAGCTATAGTACGGAACCCTCTCGTAATCGCCTAAGCTCCGATACGCTAAGCTCTTTCGATTTATATTGCCTCCCTTACGCTATATATATACGACTATACGTTAGAGGTATAAAGTCCCCCCCCCCACCTTTGCGCTACTACCTACCTTACGCTACGTAGTTACGTCGCGCTTCCTTAATAATAATAATATCTTTAATCTACTATAACTTTATTAATTATTACTTAATTTACTTTAAACTTTTAGTATAACTCCTCTAAATATTAACCGTAAGAATAATATTAAGAACGCTGTAATTATAGTATAGGAAGGTAACTTAATCGCGTACGCGGCGCGCGACTAGAGTCTACCGCGGTTTACTTTACGACGCCGGCTTAAAGGCGCTATGCTAATATAAGCCGCGATAGAAAACCTTTAAAGACTAAGCCTAAGGCAAGAGTAAGAGCTTACGGAGTAGATTCTAGCGGAAGAGATAGCTAGCCGGCCTCTAACGAAGCGTAAAGTAACCGCCTTTATATAGTATATCGCGAGCCTCGGTAGTAACGACCGTCCTATCGGTAAGTACTAGGTAGAGCGCTTCTTATAGCGTAATCCGGATATTAAAATAAAGGTCTCGCGAGGTATTAATACCCTAAGAACGCTATCTTCTATAAAGGAGAAGTTCCGGGCCTTCTATAGTAATCTTAATATACTTATTAAGGCTAAAGGCGTTAGCTTAACTAAAATCTATAATATAGACGAGACTAGCGTTACTAAGGCCGATATATAGACTAGGAAAGTACTTAGCTCTAGCCTAACTAAGTATACTACCCGGACTAAAAGTAGCCCGGGCGAGTAAGTTATAATTATAAAGTATATAAGCTTTATAGGCTAAAAACTAACGCTTTTAGTAATCTTTACGGGCTCGAACCTTTAAGGGTAGTAGTTTCTAGAGGAATTCCCTAACTAGCGATATAGTATAAGCCTTAGCGGCTAGTCTAACGCGGAGCTAGCTTTAAAGTAGTTAAAGACTATCTTTATCCTAGAAATAGCGCTACTAATTACTTTACTTTAGCGGATCTTAGTCCTTAATAGCTCTTCGGCTTATATAATACTATAATTTATATATACTACTTTTAAAATATAGATTTACTTAATTTTCTTACCCTTATACTCTTCCTATATTACCTAGCCGCTTAACGTTAGAGTCTTTAGTCTATTAAAGGAGTACTATCGCTAGTAGCTTACTAACTTCGTTAATTTCTAAGCTACGGCGCTATACTAAAAGTAGCGGTTTATTCGAGCTTATAAAGAAGCCTCGAAAAAGGTATTCTCTTAAAGTAATATTTAGGCTAGCTTCTAAGTAGCTAGTATTATCCCTACTAACGTAGATAGACCTCCAGCTTTAATTATTAAGCTAGGTAAGTATTATAAAGTTAATAAGCTTCTAATAATACTAAAAAAGCCTTAAATTAACGGGAATAAAGACTAGTAAACGCCTTATAATTTTAAGGAAGTTAGGGAATAATTTTTTACTACTAAAATATAGCTAGCTAGCGTAAATTGCGAAGTCTATACGCTAGCTACTAAGGCTAGTTACGCTATTAACTAGAAGAACGAGATTATAGCTACTTTATAAGTACAAAACGCGTACTTATAAGCGTAGCTTATAGCCTAGCGCTATATAGGGAAAAAGGCCGTAAAATAGATCTTAATAATACCTTTACTTTAATTAAGAAAATTACTACTACCTACGTAGCCGCGAATAAGGCTACTAAACGGTCTATAGCTCGCTAGTAAGAGCGTATAGAGATACTCGACGAAGAAGTAGCTTAGTAAATATAGCGCGCTCTTATATTAAGAAACGACTTAAAAAGCCTTTATTATACGTATTCGATACTTATAGCTACTAGCTATAAGCCCGTAACCAACCTAACTACTATAACGCCTACTAGCTATTTAACTATAACCTTGGTATAACTCCTCGGCTAGTATCGGCTCAGACGGCTAGTATCGGATATCGAAGGTCTAGGTTATATACAGGTATATAAGGGATAGGACTATAACGTCCGGACTTCTACACCTACTTTAATACCTATTACACCCTCTCTCTTATATAGCTTACGAAGCTATTTATAAACTACCTACTTAACTATTAATATAACTAAATAAGAGGCTTATAGGAAAGGCAGGAAGGTAACCACCTAACCTCTAAGTTACTCGCTAACCTAGGAAGCTAGAGACTATTAGAATAACTATATCGAATTATTAATATAACTATAATAGAGGCCTATTAGAATTGCAGGAGAATTATTAGATAACCTCTTAGTTATACCTTGATTTATAATACGGATAAATACGGCTCTGAAGGGGTCTAGTTAGTAAGGAAAGGGGGTATTCCTATTAAGGAAGATTATATATATAAGGAGGCTTTTCCTCCCTCTCTTCCCTCTCTCTTTTCTTCCTCTCCAGCTTAAATCACAACACTAATACCAACACACAGCCTACCTTTAAATATAGCCTATTCCTTAGAGCCTAGCTCTAGCCCCACTTTTACCCTTAGTTATCTAAGCTTAGCCTAGCCGGCTTAGAATACCTAGGGATTAAGTAAGACTATGTAGATCCCTCTTACTAAGTAATACCTTCTACGACTACGGATAAACAACGTACCTTAGTATAGCCTCTGCTATCTATAGTACCTACGAAGTAACTATACGTCTATTCGGCTGGATATTAGTTATTCCGTAATATCTTATAAATAGCCTTACGTTTACGTAGAGTTAATTATATTTAAATTAGAATTATTATTCTATTTTAAAGTTACGTAGTAATATTAACGATTACGTAGTATAAGGTAGGTAGTACCGCAAAGGTAGGGGGGGACGTTAGTCTATAGTTAGGGCTATAGTCGCGATAAATAGCTATCTCGCTATTTTTAGTAAAGTCGTTTTTAATTATCTTAAATATATAGCCGCGGTTAGACCTTTAGTAGCTACCCTAGTAATATATTCCTTAAAGTAAAGTACTTTATCTATAAAGACTCCTAAGAGCTTTACGCTACTCTTTAGCTTAATATTGTTTCCTTTAATAGTAAGAGGTAAGACGCTATCGCGCTCTATAACGCGTATAAAGTAGATAACGGCCGTCTTATCCGCTTTAAACGTAGCGCCGCTCCGCTTCTCCTAATCGAGCGTATTATTAATAACTGACTAAATACTATCTCTATTTAAGTCTACTATTAGTCCCGTAACCTAAGTAGAGTAATCGTTTATAAAGGCAACGGAGCTACTATTATTACTAATCCGTCTCTATACTAAGTCTATATTAAAGAAAAAAAATACTACTAGTAATAATAAAGATCCTTAGGGTAAGCCGGCCTACGTTAAGGTTTACTATTTAGATGTATACCCGTTAATAACTATTAACGCCGTTTAGTCCGAGTAAAATACGTCTACCTAGTTAACAAACCTATTTAGGATACCCCTCGCCCTTATCCTATTAAGTAGCCGCTCTTTATATACTCTATTATATATACCTTTAATATTAAAGCTAATTAGACTTAGTACTTTACCTATTCTCTACGCCTTATAAATCCGCGATTATAGGAGTACGAGTACTTAGTTTACTAATTTATACTTCTATATACTAAAGTAGTTTATAAGTAAAAGCTTATAAGCCTCGACTACGTAGTTAATATATTCCGTAACAACTACTTCTAGGATCTTACCGAGGGTTAATAGAAGAGAGATTAGTTACTATACCTTAGCTAGGGTATAATTTCCTTTACTAAGCTTCTTAAGCGGGATAATCCTAGCCGTCCGCTACTAATAGGGTATAACCCCCTCTCGGAGTGATATATCGAAGAGGGTCTATACGCGATACTTAACTATATACTAAAGCTTCTTCTAGATAATCGAGGGGAGACTATCTTCTCTAGGAGCTTTCTATAGTTTAGCTACTATTACCTTTTCCTCGATCTCTTCTAGAGTAAGGTCCGGTATAGCTATCGCTATTCGTCTTAGATACTCGCCTTTAGGCTCGATTCTTAAAGGTAAGAGCGGAAAGAAGGTACCTAAAAGCTCCTCTACTTACTCGCCCTTACTATTTATTACGGATCTATCTATTCTCCTTAGAGGCGGTACTTTATTATCTATAAAGTCTTAGTAGGCCGTATATACTTAGCTACTTTCTAGATATTAGTCTCGTTAGCTACGAAATCCTCTTAATAAGCCTTTTTCTATCTCCGAATATTATTATAGTATTCCTTAGCGGCTTCTTTAGCGCGATATACGAGGTCCGGCCGTAACTAGCTAGCTCGTTACTACGCTCTCGCTTAGTTCTGCTAATAAGTATACGTCCGCCGGAGCTATATTAAGTCCTTTATTTACTACTACTTCGCGTATAGCGGCGGCTATACCTAAGGCATTAAATTATAAATAACCTTAGTAATGACCTATATAAGCTAATTAGCTTATACTTATACTCCTATAGTCTAGGGAAGAGGTTAGAGTTTATTTTCTACCCTAGCTATAATATTAATCTATAGCGCGTTTCTAAGTAGTAAGCGTTACTAAAAGATTCGCTCCTATACTTTAATATTAAATATTATCTAGATTACTTTATAGTTTAATCTATACTCGGTTAGGTAAATTGCGTAGAATATTACCTTATCTACTAGTTTAGCTAATATAAGTACTAAGTCGATAGTACTTTCTTTATCTAGCCCTTACTATATCTTCGTCCCTTTTAGTAGAAAACTATAAAGTCTAATATTTTCTATTAAATCGATAATTAGTTATCCTTCCCCTTATTATCTTATCGGTACCTCGTCTCCGCCCTAGAGTAAATCGTAGCGGTTAAAGTCTCCCGCTAAAACTACGTTAGTACGGTTTCCTATTCCGCTATAGTAGCGATCTATTACGTCGCGTAATAACTCTATCGTACTTATTAGAGCCTTATCGTTCTTTCCTTCTATATATATAGATACTACTAATACCTCCCTCTCTTCGAGACGGAGTCCTACTACCGTAAGATCGACCGATAGTACTAGTACTTACTTCGCCTTAAGATTACTTTAAACCTAAAGTATACTATAGATCGGCTATAAGGCGTTATAAATATATATTAGGATTATTTTTATTTAGTTATAATATCCTATAGGGCTTATTATTACCCTTCCGTTAATAATACGCGTATATAGCTTAGGAAGAGCTACTACGGTAAAGTCCTTTAAGTCTAGGTTGTTTATAAACTCTACTATACTATATCTCGCTTACGTATATTTATCTATAGGATGCGGAGGGACTTAAGTATTATTGCCCGGGTTCCTTATCTTATACTTCTAGCTAAATATTACGGTTCTATAACTAATTATATATATATCTATAGGGTAGGTAGGTAGCGGTAATAGGTAGAGGTAGAGTTTAATTATAAGAGCTAAAGCTTATAAAAGGGAGAGTCCCCCTCGTATTAAGACCTATTTAGCCCCTCTTCTTAAGCTAAGCGCGCTTACGTATAGGGGCGTTATATATACCCCCTTACGTATTTAAAGCTAGGCCTTATAATTATTCCCCCTCTAAGGTAGCTAACTTAGCTACTATTTAGTAGGTATATAGATAATAATTACTATAAAGATAGTAATATAGTATAGTAAAGTAATAAGTAGTAAGTATAGGTAAAAAATAGTAAATATTAAAATAAATACTTACTCCTTTTATTTTAGTTTATTTTCCTTTCTTCTTTAATACTACTATATACCTCGCTACTTTATTTCCTTTTTATACTTTACTTATTATTACTTTCTTTTTATCCCTTTTTCGATACCCCTAACTTTTAATAATTAACTATTAATAGCTATTATTAATATAGCTCCTAAGACCCCTTAATATAGTAAGAAAAGGTACTAAGGTCGCGGTTTAGGCTCGAATTATTATAGAGGTTATTAAACCTTGCCTTCTACTCCCTCTAGCGGTAGCTTACGCTATCGTTAGTATAAAGAGTAGTAGTAATAACGAGAGACTAATACTATAAAGCGACTTAGCTTTAATACCTCTTCTTACTACCCCTAAAAAGCCGCCGATTCGACTACTAGCGCGAACGCGAGCTTAGCTAACTAAGCCTATAACTAAGATCTCCCCTATCTCCTTATTAAGAATAATACTAACTAAGAGATAATAAGTATATAAAATAAATTAAGCTTTATTCGGGGGGGGGTTCCTTTCCTATTTAAAATACCTAACTTATTTTTCTTATTATAGCTTTAAGTTATATAGAGGAACTTTTTAAACTACCTTATAAGTAAAATTAACTAGCTTATATACTATCTTCTTTACCCGCTTTTAATAAGGAAGATTTTATTACTTATTTATTAATTACTTTTCGTAACTAATTTAGGGGGTTATCTAACTTAAACCTTAAGTATAGCGCTAAAGGTATTTAGGGCTTTAATAGCTAGAAGTCTAATAATAATTAAGAGGGCTTAAATAGTAAAAGCTTACTTAAAAGTAGGATTAAATATAATTTAGTAATATATTAGCGCTATCTTAAGGAGAACTCCCGCTTAACTTTAATACTAGCTTTTATTTAGAAGTATAATTAGTATTTAAAATACTTCCGTAAAAGCTTAAATAAGTATATTAACTTAAAGCTTAAGGGTTTAAAAGTATTTAAAATTTTCTATATTTTTTTTAATATTATAACTATACTATATAATATATACTTATAGTAAAAAAGTATTTATAACTTAGTATAATTAATTATTTACCCCTTAAATTATACTTTATAAATTCCTATTAAAATAGTTAGTAATAAAGATAACTTTATATTACTTTATAATATTACTAAAGTAAAGATTAACTACCTTTTTACTAATAATAATAATAATAACTTATTTTTCTATATAGTAGTAAGAAAGTACTAAATTACATATATAGCTTTAAAGCTAAGTATAGTATTTATCCGCGCTACTAACGCTTATTATAAAGAGAATAGTTTAGCTAGTACTAAAAGTACTACTAAGGTAAGTAAATATATAGCTATACTATTTAGGTATTAATTTACTAATAATTCTTTAAGAAGCTATAGCTAAGTATAATACTTTTATAGAAGAGTAGAAAAAGTTACTAATCTATTAATATCTTACTTTTCCTAAGTCTATTTATCTTAAGCTAGAAAAGGTTAATATTTAGCTATTATAGTAGCTTCTTTACTTAATTAATACTAATTCGGGCTATTTACTATAGTAAATAGCTAAAGCTAAGTTTATATTAAATATCTATAATATTATAGCTAAAGGAGAGATATTAAATAAGTACTTTCTTAACTATAAATAAGCGCTAGCTTAAGACTTCTTAAGTCTAGAGTTAAAGTTAGCTTAAGACTTTAGTATTAGCTCTAAGTAACGTCGCTTTATTCCCTTAAGAAACTATATATATTAAGTTTATAACAAATTCGGGAGTATTTCTATCTAATTTCGATTATATTTCTAGACTACCTCGGCTTACTTTACTATTTATTATTTAAGTATATATTATTTAGTTTTTTTTATTTCCCTTAGTTTTCTTTTTAATTTTTTTTTATTTTTTTTACTTATATTAGTAAAAGGGAATTAAGTTTAAATCGATAAGTATTTATCTTTTTTTCTCACTTATAAATTAATATAAAAAGAAAGAGTTAAAGGTTTAAAAGTCTTTTTCCTTTTTAACTTTCTCTTAGATATTTTTCTTTACTAAAAGTTTTTTACTAATTATTATATATTTATTATATATTTAGCCGCGACTTATTAGTTATACTCTAAAAGCTAGGATTTTTATTTAACTAAATAAATAATATTACTTTTATACTTTTTCTTATTTTTAACTTTTTAAACTTCCTACTTATTATTATTATCTTCTAGGTTTAGTATTTAAAGTAATTCGCTTTTTATTTAGGAAAGTAAAGCTTTATACTAAGGTTTTAAAAGGTAAATATAAAAAATATTATATAATCTTAAGTATTTTTTTAAAAGTACTACCTTATAAGCTTAGCTCTCGATTTTCTATAAAATTCGTAATAGTTTAATAAACTTTCGTATTACGGAATAACTAATATCTAGCTAAATAGACGTATAATTACTTCGTAGATACCTCGAATAGCTAGCTATTATAAGGTATATTGTGTATCCGTAGTCGTAGAGGGTATTACTTAGTAAAAGGTATCTATACGGTCTTAATACTTAATCCTTAGTAATACTACGCTAGCTAGGCTAAGCTTAGATAACTAAAGGTTAAAGTAGGGCTAGAGCTAGGCTTTAAAAAAATAGGCTGTATTTAAAGGTAGGCTCTATAGTATTATTACTATGATTTAAGCTAGAGAGGAAGGAAAGAAAAGAGGGAAGAGAGGGAGGAAAAGCCTCCTTATATACACAATCTTCCTTAATAAGAATACCCCCTTTCCTTACTAACTAAACCCCTATTCGGCCGTATTATAAATCAAGGAATAACTTATAGGTTATATAGTTATTATCCTATAGCTCTTATAGGCCTATAATTTAGCTATATTAATAAATCGATATAGTTATCCTAATAGTCTCTAGCCTCTAAGACTAAAAAGTGACTTAAAGGTTAGGTAGTTACCTTCCTATAATTTCTATAGGCTTCTTATTTAGATATATTAATAGTTATATCGATAATTATTAAATAGCTTTATAAGCTATATAAGAGAGAGGGTATTATAAGCGTTAAAGTAAGTATAGAAGTCTGGATAATATAGTCCTATCCCTTATATACTTATATATAGCCTAGACCTTAGATATTTAATACTAGCTGCTTAAGCTAACGCTAGCCGAGGGGTTATACTAAGGTTATAGTTAAATAACTAGTAAGCGTTATAGTAGTTAGGTTGGTTACGGGCTTATAGCTAGTAGCTATACGTATTTAATACGTATAATAAAGGCTTTTTACGTCGTTTCTTAACATTTAGGGATAACTTCCTCTTACTCTTCTTAAAGCGTAAGTTTTTAATTAAAAGGCCTACTAAATCCCCTACTTTAAAAGAAAGTAGTTAGTACTTAAAATTAAAGTATTTTACTTATAATTCGATAGCTTTTTACTATTACTTCTCTAAGTTAATCCTTAGGTCTTTAAGCTTTTAAAAGTAGTTATAAGTATTTAAGACCTCCCCTTTTAGGATAATATCTATAGTATCTAAGTAAAAGTCTAGGTTATAACTAAATAGCGCTTAATTTAAGCTTAATCCGGTAGTAAACTAACTATATTCTTTTTAGCTTATTAAGCTATTAAAAGGTGGTTTAGCTAGATAGTTTACTTTTTTTTATAGAAGTAATAGAAATAGTAAATTAAAGTCTAATTTATTTATTTTATTTAGCTATTAGTTTATAAGTAAAACTTAGTTAATAAGTATTTTTTAGTTTTAAAAATAAAGTATTAATTAAATTATAGCTAGCTTATAAAAATAAAGTCTTTATTTAAAATAATTCCTTATAGTAGCCCGAACTTAAGCTTAACTTCTTAATATAAAATTTCTATAAGTTTAATAGAAATAATAATAATAGTAATAAGGAGAAATAAAGTATACTTAGTATATCGATTAATAATAACTAGTATTATATTAGAAAAGTATTTTTTATAATATACCTTTAGTAGCCCTATAAGAAAATTTATTATTATTTCTTACTATAAGCGAGATAGAATTAGTAACGATTCGAGATATTTAAAGGGCTAATATCTCTTAGAAATAACTCCTTAATAGATTTAATAGTACTTTATATAGGTAGTAGTATTTACTTTTATCCCGGCTTAATAGAGCTTTTAGGATAGTAATTTATATATTTTAGTAACTTTAAAATAACTTACTAACGGGTTATTATAATATAAGCGTAATAGCTCTTACCTTAGTTATAAATCGTTAAGTACTATAATTTAATCCTTTTAATAGAGTAGCTTTTTTAAATTTAGATTCTAAAAATCTCATTTTCTTTTTAAATTTAAGTTTTTTTCGGTAGCTATTTACCTTTAAATTATAAAATCTTTACTTTAAGTTTATTTTAAGGTTTCTATTAACGTAGGGGATATCTTATCTTTAAATATTTTCTTATCTATAGTTACCTTCTTAACTATAGCTATTAGTATATACTATTTATAACTAAAATAGCTTTTAGCTTAGTTTATAAGCTATAAAGGTTTTATATTTAATTTCCTACTAATAAGTACTTAAAAAGAAAAGGAACTTTTACTTTTTAATTTTTATAACTTATTATAAATTAATATTTTTACTTATAAGTTAGGATTAAGTTTAACTAATAGGGGTATTTCTTTAATATAGTTAAGCTATCTTAAAGGCGGATTAGCTAGGTTTTAGTACTTTATCTAGTACTTAATTTTAAACTTAAATAAAAATAGATATATATATTAATAAGCTTATTTATAATTTAGTAAAGTTTACTTTATAAAGCTCTAGAGATTTTAATAATTAAAAAGGATTTTTATAAGTTAGTTTATACTTTCTAAATAGTATTATTATTATTAAAAAGCTAAAATAATAGCTAAGAGCATTTAATCTAGAGTTTTATAATTTAGCTTTAGCTTATTAAACTTTTTAGACTAAAAAGTAATAAAGTAAAAGTATTTATTTTTATTTAGTAAGGATAAAATAGCTAATATAGCAAACTAAAAGGTATTTATTTCGATTTTAATTAGACTTTATAAGTAAAAATACTTTAGTAAAAGGGCTTACGTAAAAGTATTTTATAAGTAGTAAAATACTACTTATTTAATATTTTAAAAATATACCTTACTTAGGTTTTTATTATTCTTATTACTCTTAAGTAATATAAATAAAAAGGCTTTAATTCTAAAATACTTTTTAATAAAATACTAATAGAAATTATAAAACTTTAGGAAAACTTAAATATTTTAATAGGTTTTTAAAAGCTTTTAGTCTATAACTATTTATACCCGCTTTAAGTTAATAAAAACTCTTTTTATAAATTAAAAAAAACTTAAAAAATTAACTAATTACTAATAAAAGTAATACTTAAAAAGCTTAGTATAAAGTCTAGCTTACTAAAGCTAGTAAAAAACTTACTTTAGGTATACTATATAATTAGCCTTAGTTTAGGAGTAAATTAAGCTTTTTACTCTTAAATAAGAAATACTATATAGTAACTCTAGCTTTTTTTAGTAAATTCCTTTTAAAGAATTATTTTATATATTAAGGTAAAGAAATACTACTAGTAGATAAAAAGTAAAAAGATAATCTTTTCTTAAGTTAAGATTAATATTTTAAAAAGGATTAAATTTTCTTAATTTTAAACTAATAAAAAAATATTAATATAATACTAAATTAACTCCTTTTCTATACTTTTCCTATTTATTAGCTTAAGTAGTACTTTCTATACTCTATTTTATTTTATTAGTTATACTATAATCTTTCATACTTAAAGTACTAAGAGATAATTTAAAGTTAATCTATAGTCTTTAGCGAATTAAGAATTAATAAAGTTTACTTTACTATATATATTAAGATTAATTTATATTTATTTTAAGTCCTACTTTAATAAAGTCGCTATAGCGTAAAGTTATATAACTATAAGGACTATTATAGCCCGAGGAGGGGCGCTTACTTAGACTTAGGGGCTTTTCTTACTTTTTTAACTATAAATTAATTAAGTTTCGCCTCTAAGTTATAATCTTAAGTAATATACTAAGGTTTATTATAGTAGTAATAAATAATAATATTAAAAAATCTCTTTAGTTATTCCTTAATAAAGATTTAATTACTTTTTTAAGGGTTTACTTTAAAAAGTAAGATTAATTTAATTTAAAAGAATCTTTTTTTATTTTTTCTATTTAAGTAAGACTTCTTTTACTTTAGCTTTAACCCCTTTAAGATTTTCCTTTTAGCTATTTTTAATAACTATTATAGTAGCTTACTTTTTCTCTTTTCTTTAAAAAGCTAGTATTAAATTTTCTTTTACTACTTTCTAAAGTATTTTAATAATACTAAGCTATTTATATAGCTTCTACTTAAGTTATAGCTAAAAAGAAAATAAAATTATACTTTAATTAACTCTATAAGTTAGATTATAGCTTTATAAAAAAAAGTTAATACTCTCGAATGTTTTAGGGGTTTTTTAAAATAACTTTTAAAAGAATTAAAATAAAAACTAAACTCTAAAAGCGATTAATTTTTCTATTATTAAGCCCTTTTTAATTAAGTAGCTAATAGAGTTTCTTAGTTAATAATATTCTTAATTAAAATAAGAGTTTATTTTTCGAAAGTATTTTAATTATTCTTAAAAAAAACCTAAGATTCTAAGGCTTTTTCATTTAAAAATTACCTTTATTTTACTTTATTATTATTATATATATAGTTAACTATAAAGAAAATCCTTCTAAACTCTTATTTAAACCTATAAAGTATAGCTTTAAAAATATTATATAAATCCCTTAGCTAGTTTAGTCTTTTCTTTATATTAATTAGCTATAAAAGTTTAGAAATATTTTTTAACTTAACTTTACTTTTTTTATTATAATTAAACTTTATTAAGCTCTCCTTTTAATACTTATATAAACTAAGGCTAAAACCCTCCCGATTTATTTCTAATTCGTTAAATAAGGCTTTAGCCTAAACCTATAAATATTTTAGCTTTTTTAATTACTTAACCCTATAGTATAAAGCTTCGAAAGCTTACCGATTTTATACTAATAATAGCCTAAAGCTTTAGTATATTATTTCTCTATATTAAGGGGAAATTCTTTTACTATCCCTTTTATTTTATAATTCCGCTTAAAAGTTTATTAATAAAGGGGTTAATTTTAATAAAGAGATAGTTCTAACTTAAAGCGTTTTAATATTACTTTCTAAAGGCGCTTAGCTTACCTTAAGTAAGCTATAAGAAGTTATAACGCTAAGTATTTATAAGGGAAGCTTTAAAAATTATTATAGTTTTATAACTAATTATATATATATATATAGAGTAAGTAGTTAGCATTAAGAGGTAGAGGTAGAGTCTAATTATAAGCGCTAAAGCTTACGAGAGGGAGAGTCCCCCTCGTATTAAGACCTATTCGGCCCCTTTTCTTAAGCTAAGCGCGCTCGCGTGCGGGGGCGTTACGTATACCCCCTTATATATTTAAGGCTAGGCCTTATACTAAACGACTTATGCGGTCCGCCGCACGGCACGCACTTTAGCTTTATCGCCGTGCACTCTTTATAGTAGTATCTAATATTAGCGCATTTACCGTATGTCCGCTACTTCTTATATACATAGGCTTTATAGCTAATTTCCTAGTAATTAAAATACTAAATTAGTCCCGTTCTCGGCTCGAAAGCGTAAGTAGTAGCTGCGTATACTACTATAGATCCGTATGCTTTACTAGACTCCTGCTTACTTAGCTATAAGATCTTGCTAATAGTTACTTTATTTTCGGCGCTTAGGGCCTTAATCGCTCTTAGTAGAACATTACCTTCCGCGTTAAGGACCGCTATCCGATTAGCGTTATTAACCCGGACTAAGTAGTACTAGTCTCTTATAACTCGTACTCCCTTAACAGCTATCTTCTATATAGCCTCCTTAACTAGCTAAAGCTTAGCTTCGTCTCTATAGACAACTTTAACTTAGTCGCTATTCTTAGATTTTCTTACTACTACTATATACCTCTATATCTCTTTTCCGTTCTTTACTTATATTTCTACCTATTAAAGCAGGTTACAGTGGAAGGTATGTTAAAGGGCAGGAAAATAGCCTATTTAGGTAGGCTATAGTAGGCAGGATAGCTATGTGTAAAATAGAAGGAAATATCACGATTAGAATAGTGGTCTTTACGTATAAATTAGTTAAAAGATAAGTAAGTTATTGAGATATCTGTGTTAATAATCTATCTAAACTATCTAGGGAGAAGCGTCTATACTTATAGCTAAATATCTTAGGAACTAGGCTACTTACGGGTCCGGGAGAACCGGCATATAAAAGCGCCTAAAAAGTAGGTTCTAGGTATATTATTAGTTGATTTTTTAGTATCTCTATTTCCGAGATATTTAACTTTACGTTGTTAAGGTTCGCGCGGAAGTAGTCTATATAGTCTAACTATATAACTATTCTACTCGTATTACTTAACCTAGAAGATGCCGCTACTTACTATAATTTAGCCGTATATTTCCTAAATAGGAAATAATATATAGAGTATAAAGTAAAAGACGCTCATTTTTCCTAGATATTTTAGAACCCTAATATATAATCCTAACCCTAGTATATCTAGGTTTATAGGTTAAAAGTCCGTATTTTAGGTTATTATATAGCTAAGAGGACTAAGAAAGATATATATCTATAGAGAAGCTTTTTATAGGAAATTTATAGTATACTTATATAAGCATATATCTTAATACTACCTCGATAGCTTACTAAATTAATCTAATTTACGCTTTATTTATATTTAACTCGCTAACGCGAGATATATTAATAGTATAATAAAGGGAGTCGCCTATAGTATACTATTTTATTAACCTAAATACGCTATATATATTAGTTAGTAGACTTATAAGTAGTAACCGCGTAATATTTATAAATATTATCTAAGGGCTATATAATATAGTCGCCTTACCCGCTATATTTAGCTTTTATATTAGCTAAACTAGTTACTTCTTTACGCTTATAACTTCTCTCTAGAGATTTTAGTATTCTTATTTTATTTCCTTATAGTATTTATTATACTTACGCTAAGACTCTATACTAAATCCCTAGACTTTAGATTTTAAGTTTTAAATTAAATCCTCTTATCCCTAAATAATAGTATTTTACTTATAAATAATAACGCTAAGCTTCTAGATTATATTACTTTATTTTAAGACTTAGGTTTTTAGCTCTTTAATCTCTTTATTTATTTTCCTAAGTACCTTTAGAATCCGCGCTAATATAATTTTAGCAATCTCGCTATTACTACGCGGCTTCGCCTCGCTAGCCTTTTCGCTCTTACTTCTAACTAAGGCGACTCGCGTTACTCGGAGTATAATTCGCTTAGAAGCCCTAGCTATCGTACTTTCTAGTAATCGAAGCGTATTTTATACTCGTCTACTTAGCGTCGTCCCTCGCGTCGGACGCGTTAACGGTAACGGGCTAGTTAAGTCTAGCCCCGCCCCTACGTCCGCTAGAGGCGCCGTTTTAGGCTCTACTATTACGGCGAAAGGACTACGCCTACCCTAGAGTTAAAAGAATAATAAAACTATCTACTGCTCACGCGAAGATTCTTTCTTCGCAAATTTTCTCCTAATTCAAAGCGCCTCTGCCGGCTATGGATCGGATGGATACTAGTAAAACCCCTTCGTCCTATCTGCCTTGACTCAGCACCGCAATTACCCGTTGGTCTTAGGGGGATGGGAGGCAGCCTAGTCTCACGCCAAGGGAATTGCACGCAACACATCATGCAAAGTGATATATCAGTTTTCCAGTATGTTTCAGTTGTTGAACGTGACCAAACGAGATGTATGGCCCTACCTGCCCCTCGCGCCGATCCCCGGTTCTCGACCCGGTCTGATTGTCGATCAGCTCAAACCGTTTGCCCGGGATGTAGTCATAACCAAGGCTTGCACTTGAATGGCGTGGGAAACGACACCGGTGTTCAGCTTTCCTCTAGCTAGCTGGAGTCAAGGTCTCCATTACACCGCCTACCCATTCGCAGGAACGGCATCTGCACTACGTCACTAGTCTGCCGCACTCAAGACGGCGTCGTGGACTATAGATGCCCATTTCCTGCGCTGTAATCGCGTCAGGAATAAAAGCGAACGGACTCGGTGATGCGATAGTGACAAGATCGCTTTTCGCAATAATCCAATCAACGGGGACCACGTACCTCGGATCTGCCTCATCATGATGTATGGCGCACAATAACAACAGCACAGAGAGTGGAGAACGGGAGCCAAATAGTACAGAAAATACGCCGCACTGACGAGCGTGATAGCGAAGTAGTAGATCCGATGCTTGCCGGGAAGTAGTGTACCATGAAACACGACAGCAGGACATGCCCCATATATAACGACGGTAAAACCTAGATCCTCCTCACGCCGTCGTGCAAGATTGATGGCTATGCAAGATATATCGTGCTCGGGAATCCCGCAATTAACAATATCTTTTTCCTCAAAAATTCGCTAGCGTTCCGATTCAAATTGCCAAAGAAAAAGTAATATGGACCACACAACTTTCGTAGCTATTTGCGCTATCACAAGTGCGTACGCCGTGGCATATATTATTAACGTTATCGAAAAGCAAAGTCACGAAGACCAGATAATCGAAACCGCACTACCCACGATACGGCGTAAGTTTGCTTTTATACATCAAGATTATATTAGAACATTCGCTAGTACTTTATTATTAATCTACGTCTTATACTATTAGAACTAACAATTATATAGGACGGGATAATCGATTAAATGTTTACAGATCCTAGGCGCAGGCTAGTAGCAAGGCAAAGGAAGAGGCTAAGCAATTTGCGTCTAACCCGCATAATTGTGCATAGAGATAGTTAGTCTAGCGACTAGCGTGCAAATTTGAAGCATCGTAAGAGCCTAGCCCGGGGTTTGTTCTACAAGCAGGCGCCTATGTGTTGTCTATCAAGAGCCGAGGAAAGGAAAAAGAACTCGAAGCTTCGCCTCCAATTCGAAATTGCATACACATAATACGGCAGCGGGGTCCGTAAGGCAGAGTCGGCGGAATACGAACCTCAGGACACGGTGCAACCGGGTCGACCATGTGGGGTGTAGTCCGCAACATTACCCCCCTTCTCCCCTCCCGACCTGGCCGGCATCGACGGGGCTCACGAGTCTAATACGAGAGGCAAAACGTACGCTCCGCACTTGTGATTTTGGCGAGCTAAGAGGGGGATTATGTCAACGTCTCGCTAGTATAGGTGCAAAGGATGAAGAAATGAGACGGCCTCTGCACAAGCAATGCCTTGCGGAATCATCGGTGGAGCTGCCATCGCAGCCTCCGTGACACGATCTCAATCGAACCTAATCTCGTGGCGCGAAAGGCACAAATGATGAAATGATGATGACTTATTTAACGTCTGTAAATCTCTTGAAAGTGGCAATTTAAAATACAAATAGATGCCACGCTTGCTGCCAACCGGCCCCTCCTATAAGGCCACTACGTCCCATCATACCCAAAGCCCTAGGCCTGCTTGAGGTCAGTTCCTCCAAGTGTTCAGCGTCCTACATTCAGCGGCTGAAGCTCCATCTTTGGCTGCTGATCCATATTGAGGGGCTTTGTAGCCAGCGCGAACTGCACCGTTGCTCGTACTGCCTCCGTGTCCGGATGCCACTTGTAGTTGGCTGAAGCTGCTTTACCTACCAGGAAGAACGAGAGGTCTCCCGCCTTTTCGCGCGCGTATTGGAGCATGATCTCTCGCTGCGATACCCATCTTCTACATCGAAAGGAGAAATGCTCAACTGTCTCTGCTGACTATCTACATGCACACTCATCCAACCCCACTGCTCCGATCTTGTGGAGGTAGCTAGTCAGTCGACTTTTGCCGATGCGAAGTTGCGCCAGCACGCTTGCTTCCTTCTTTTTCATCCCATCGTATCGCTTTCGAGTGTGCTTACCGAGAAGCGCCTTGTCAATCCTTCTGGACCATTTCCCGACCCTTTCTGGAATCGCAGCAAAGTATCTCTGTCCATTGGGCAGCATTCGTAGCGTTATTGATCTTGCTTGAAATGCCGCCGGTTCGGCGACGCACTTATCCCTGATCGCCCTCTACGCGGCTGCTTTGGCCAACGGGGCCATGGCGAAATCCTCTTCCTGGGCGGGCACCCATCGGAGGGCAATACCGCATGCTTTTTTCCGCAACGCCTCGACACATTCGCTCCCGAACTATAAGCTGCCCGGACTGCTGTCGCGGCCGCGCAATGCTCGTCACCACCATCAGGTCCGACAATGCAGTCCGGCAGACATCTCAGTAATCAATATATATGTATGTATGTGTATTTCGCCCGGAGGATCTCTCCTATAGGGCCTAGACGTGAAAGCTAATCTATGTCACTAAAGAGAGTGTCGCGCAAAGACTTCTGGACGGCGTGTGGTTCGATCTTGCGGGAGAGTCCGCCTGCACAAATGTCTTTAAGAGCCGCTTAGGACCGATTCAGTGTTTCAACTGTCAGGAGATAGGACACAAAGCGTTTTCATGCAAGAAGTCACAGACATGTGGCAGATGCGCGAAAGCAGGACATCATCACAGAGAATGCAAGGAAGCAGAGCCAAAGTGCGTGCCCTGCGGTGGGCTGTACGAATCGTTTAGCCGAAATTGTCGAGCGCGAGCTATCGGGGATGAAGCTCAAGCAGGGTCTCACCTTGCAGGCTAAAGGGCGGAAGCGAGAATCCACTTGGGATCGATTAAGGCACTAACCTAACAATACTAATACACAGGTATTCGACTTTGGGTTTCCACAGACCGCGCTTCAGCCGCTGAAGGTAGGACGCTGAATACTTGGAGAAATTGGCCTTCAAGCAGGCCTGTCACGGAGCGAATAGCGGCAAGGTTGGTGCAGCGTATGCTGACCCGTGGGGCTTGAGGTGTTACGCATCAATGTATTGAACTGTCAGTAGCTTTCACGTCTAGGCCCTATAGGAGAGATCCTCTAGGCGAAATACACATATATATTCACACATACATACATACATTGGCTCCCTCCCGTTGAGTTGTGTTGGGTTGGTTGACGTCAACCTGGTTGTCAACCTGTCACACAACGAGGTGCGCGAGGAACATGGATGACTGAGCGGCGATCGGGCAGAAGATCCCCGGTGAATCGGGCAACGAAAGACTCTTGATTCTCTATCTAATTGATAGTAAGAAGTTGGCTTCTTATACTTATGATGTTGGGTTTGGTAGCGATATCGTCACCTAGGCAGCATAGATGGCGACGTCACCTAGAAGGTTCGAATCTATTACTAATACGGCGTTATGAACTGCTTGCTGCCTATTAGGCAGCACCGTGAATGAGCGTCTTGATCTTGACATAACCTCTTGGTTGACGTTGAGTTGATCGCTACCCTGGCAAAGGTCGTGTCAAACCCCCAAACGCGTGAAGAATTAATACGAGAGATGGAGACCTGGAGAATATTTTGATCTTCCCATGGACTAGACGATAACCGATACCGTCCGCTCTTGTATCGCGTATCGCCTGCCGCGTATCGCCTAGTTATCGGATAAGTCAAACGATATCGCGTATCAGAAACAAGTTCAAACAACCCTGAGCCTGATAAGAATAGTACGTTGCTCCCTTGGAATAGAGAATATAAGAACTTCCAGTCCTTTGAGTCTCCTCCAATCTTTGCCTACCGTTATGTGTGATAAATGCTAGACTGTGTCCCCCTATGACTGTTGAAGACCTGCCGCGTATTCCCTAAGGCTGCCTTTTAGTTCATACTACCTAGTAATTAAGACTAAAGTTGAAAGAATTGTTGAAGCTGAACCATAGTAGTAAGCGCAGTACGTAACCTTATCCATCTTAGGCGACGTTGACGTCCAGATCCTCCAGGCAAGTACGCAAGATGCTACTTCCTGCAGCGTACACGCTGGTATAATGAGCGGGTTTCCATCCACCCGCTTGTAACTGGCAAACGAGAGGCTCAGGCTGAATGCAATGATAAAGAGTGAAGTGCCAGCCCGCAAGAATTTCAAGCCTCGGGGGGAAAGGAGCATAGGAAGCGTCCTTCTGTCGCTCTTCCAGTCGCCTTCGAGATCGTGAAACTCTTGTATGTGTACCGTTGCCATAAGCCACGCGAAGATAGTTAGGCTGACAATATGATCCATATACCAGCGCTGCGCCTTCTTCGCAAGTATCTCGTTGAGAATGCATTCCAGAATAAGGTACGCAAACGATGCAAAAAAGCTTCGCATAAACCACGAGTACCATCGGGGCCATACGTAGCACCAATAGATCAAGGCCTCGAAATATAAGAGATATATCATAGCCCAGGCACCAAAGAAGAGATAGAGAGTCGTAGGCCCTATAGTCCATGCAAGCAGCCACCGAGACTTTGCCTGGCCAATGCTGATTAGGCCGGCCGGAATTGGACGATGCGGCTTGTTAATGTAATCTTCTTGTGGACATGTGGTTTGGTTGGCACATGTGGTTTGGTTGGCAATATCAAAGACATAGGCGCAGAGGAAACCCACTACCATCGTCTGAATCAGCAAGGTAGTCATCTGTGCCAATGGCAACGGTGCGCTGATGGCTCTTGCAAGAAATCCACCCAAGAAGATAAAGCAGAACCCTGTTGCGTTAGGCCAGAGTAGCCGGTAGGTCACGTCTAGCTCATGGTGCAAGTTTCGGTATATTGATGCGAAACGATTTGGCGAAACGGTAAGGGTTTTAGTAGCATTGGAATTCATCTTAGAAGGAGGATGTCGGCACAAAGACAAATTTAACAAGAAGTGTGGAACTACTGTTTTGAGAGAAATCCCCTTGGATTTATATAGATAACCAGTTTAACAAAGGCAATTGCTACACAGGCATGGCTCTTACACAGGCATGACTTTTTACAGCCTCTGGTTGGTTCATTCCTTCTTGTTAGTGCATCTGGAATCGTGATATATCAACGTGGCGGTGCTGTAGCGGCAAAAAGGTGCTATTGACCACTATAAGTCATGTGCGCACATGTCCCGGGGTTGTGAGGCTGTCCCAGGGTTTGAAGGCCAACTAAGCGCCTTCGCCGCTTAGTTGGCATGCAAAGGGCCCCGCTCGCCACACGAGCCTACGGGTACATCCACAGCGAAGGTTTTCAGTTGATCGGCGACGGCAGACTGATCGAGAACCGGTTATCGGCTCGAGAGGCAGATACCCGTGGCACGGGTAGGACCACCGACACCTGTCAGTTATAGCGCGCATAACGCTAACAAGGATTCGACAACCACCGGAGAAAAGTCTCTTCTTGGCGACGGATCTCTCAAACGAATGAAATGAAACCTAATTTTTGCTTACGTACAGATACACTTCCTTGGGACATGGTTTTGGGGCTTCGTTAGAAATCGCGCCCTGGGCGCTAATTCAATAATAGCGCCTAGGAGCCTCAGACGTGGCATGCGATAACTAGTGCTCCACAGCCGAACTCGCAGAATTTTAGCCCGTACCGCCCAGCCAAAGCGCACAACCACTATTCGCCCTCGGCATCCCCGGCACCCACTTGCCTCATATGGACGCCCGTTTCAAATTCCCCAAAAGGCAAAATACCCTATGATCTTCGAAGCGTCTGCTTAGTTCCGATTTTCTATATTTCTTATTTTCGATCAATAATTCCCTCTACGACTTACGAGAAAGCAAAACCCTATCAATTGTCATGCTATACGGATTATCATGATATATAATCCATTTAGCTATCTCTATATAAGACTCAATTATCATCACCTTCTATAGCATAATAGACAACGACAATCAACAGGCCATTCTCTCCTTCTTTCCAGTCCGCAGGTGCGGACAACAACTGCAACTGCTAGAGTATGCATTCCACTTTTGCCTGCTTAGTGCAAGGGTCAATATGACATTTTCAACATCGCTAAGGTGGTCAATAAACATGGTCGAAAGAAAGCGAGACTTAAATCAAAAGATGGTTGATTGTGGAGTGTGATGCCACGTCAGTCCCGTTTGAAACAAAGGACACACTAAATTCTGCCACGTTCCTAAGCTGCTCGTCCCATAGCGCTTCAGCGTTCCCCCCCCCCCGCAATACAATTCCCGACGGGGCGAGTCAGCGGGTAGAAGGTGCCTTTTGGGTGCGTGATCGGCGGATGACCCCGCAGATGACGGCCCAGCCCGTAATATCCCGGATTTCCCGGTAATATCAGCAACGCGACGCCTATGCCCGACGGCTGCGCATTGCGGCGCAATAAAAATTGTATTTACGTAAAGCCCTGAGTCTAAAGAATCGTTTGACCTAACTTACGTATCGGTAGCTCGCGTGGTTCTAATATTGTGTCCGGAAACGTGCAGTGCGTCCGATTTTTAGGCCCGTTTCGACTTTATAGCTAATCGTTCCGACCGACTCTACCCCCTGCAAGTACCCTCGAGAAACGCGCCCCGTTTCTACAAGCCCCCCTTTTCGCTCGTAAGCACAACTGTAACGTGGTTCTCTTAAGTAAACATAGGCGCCAAAAGTTTACGAACGCGCGCCCCGCACAGCAACACCACGAGACATTGAATAAACTTTAAGAATTAATTTCTGTACAACGAAGCTATAAAAAATAAAGCTGGCGATACCGTTGGAAAGCTCTATTCTTGGAGTTTAATACCGTGTATACCAACCCCGGGCTTTTCGTACTGCCGCGAGCCGACGAGGTAGAGAAGATAGTAGGCTGTCAATCCGATCCTGCGGAATAGCTTCCCACGCAGACCGCAAGTGCGCTTCTAGTTCTTCGATTGACGCCTGGTTTTTTTTCAATTCTGCGAGATGAGGGCATAACTCCGCTAGCTTGTCTTTAAGAAGCCGCCAAACGTGCTCAATTGGGTTGAGATCAGGCGAATGAGGCGGCCAATCAATATACTCAACGCCGTGAAGCTGGAGAAACTGGGGCGTGCCGCCGAAATTGTGAATCCTCGCGTTGTCTTGCTGGAAACGCCTCGTACCATCGTATACTAGAAGAAGGCCTTCGGATAGAGCTTTCTGATAGCTTTTAGCGGTATAACCCTTCTTCTTTGCGGCGCTATCGCGCTCCATGATTACAAGGGGTGTCCGGCCGCCTCGCCAGATGCCTGCCCAGACCATAATCGAGATTTCCGGCTTCCCGTGAACCGTATTGTTAACGAGATCACGGTTAAATCGTTCGTGAGGCTTTCGGAATACCCATCCACGTGGATTATTCGGTTTATTTTGTACGGAGCACTCGTCAGAGAAGATTGTCTAGAGAGGTGGTAATCCGGGCGTGTAAGTCAGTCTTCTCGGAAATATCGCCTCGGGTTTAGAAGCCCATACCTCAGCCAATTCGTCTTCTTCTCCAGCCCAACCTTTTGCAAATTGTAGCCTCGTTTTTGCTGTTTCTCGTGATAGCGGAATTCTTTGTATTGCTTTCCATTTGCGCCGGAAATCTCGTCGGAGAATCCGACGGATAGTTGTACGGCTAACGCGACACCCTGTCGCACCGACGAGCGCTTTATATGTAATGCGACGGTTCCTTTTAATTAATAAACGTATGTAATTAATCTCTGAAGGCGTAAGCTTCTGCGGACGACCTTTTCTAGGTCGAATTTCGACTGTGCGGTCACTTTTCCATTGATTGAAGATTCGGTGGACTGTCGAAGGTGACGTGTTGAATTCGCGTGCGACATCGCGGAAAGACAAACCTGCACTTTTCTGGCTCACTATTACAGCTTTCTGCACCGGACTAAATTGATAGTAACGCTGGCGATTGGCACTTATTTCAGTGCCAAAGGCACGCTCGTCCGGCATTGCAATCGCAAGTTATGAAGGAATGAAGATTAGACGCGTATACGAGTCATGGACGCGACGCGACGAGTGGGGTCAAAGTGTTCGCAGACTTTTGGCCACGTTCTGTAGCAACATCCCCCTTGGTCTTTGATGGTTCCTTTCCTTTCTCTTTAGCTTAGCAATAAACAGCATTGGCCCTCATAACCTTTAAGGCGCCTGCGAGTGCAGACCTTTATAGTCTCCCTTTTAAGGCACCTAGGCCAACCTTGATTCTACAAGCCAGGCCATGCAAAAGTCGAACGTGATTTGCAACGCGGAGCCCTTCGGAGGCGGGCCTAGCGCCACTCTTGCTGCAATAATGCCCTACTTGATGCGCCGCCTCGACTCCTGGGGACCCGTTGCGCTACATTACGTGGGATCTGGTCACACACTGGCATTTCAGAAGCTATCGAACGATACGAAGCCTGATGAGCACGATACCAGTTACTGGGACAAGCTGCACAGTATCGACGTCTACGCGAACCCGGATAGAGGCAGGGTGGAGCTCATACGTCTATGCGAGCGTCTGCAGCCCATACTGCTTGTGACAGTCATGGATGCCAGGGTCGCCGCGGCGGCGCTTACAGCGGGCTGCCGGGTCGTTGTTATAGATCAGTTACTCTGGTTTAGACCCCAGATTCCGGCGCCGTGGCTCGAGGCCGAGCGCGTGATCGCCACCGCCTTCTACGGCGTCAAGGAGCGAATCGCCCGCGATCAGCTGGCTAACGCTGTGTCCGTGCCACCTCTCGGGCCCCCAGTGAAGACAGACGACGTGGGACCGCGCAAGAACATCATTGTGCTCAACCTTGGAGGGCTCTTGAACCCGTATGTGCCGGCAGCTGAGTACACGGCTTACGCACGCATCGTGTACAGAGCAGCGCGGCGGGCCTTAGACTTGCGCAATGCGGCCCTCCAAGTCCCTGCTGAGCTGATTGTCCTAGCGGTCAGCTCCGAGGTGGCGCGGAGCATTGATCCGGGCGACTCTGGGGCCGCTCGCGCCGTGTGGCCTGATGAGGCGATCACGCTCATGGCGACAGCTGAGCTCGTTTGTTGCACGCCGGGGCTTGGCAACCTGCACGCCGTCGCTGCCATCGCTCAGGAAGTCCTCCTGTTGCCGCCGGTGAACAACAGCCAGGGGCTCCAGTGGCTCATGCTGGAGCAGGGGGGAATTCACGTCGATGCGGTGGACTGGCACCAATTGACAGGCGGTGAACCCGTCGACTACACAGGCGGCAAGGTTAAGGTCTTCGACGGCATCCACAAGGCCCAGGGTGAAGTTATTAGCAGCGCCCAGGCACGAAATCTGCTCGCGGACCGGATGTTTGCTGCTATGATAAGGGGATCGTCGGCCGGCCCCTCTGCCCAGAAGCCGCCTCTGCGGGCTCTTGTTACCGCATTCGGTCAAGATAGCGGCGATGCAATAGCTGCCCAGGTGGTCAACGTGTTGAAACGGTAAATATAAGATAGATAACTATCAGATACCTAATGGCCAACCCCGCTGCATGGCTGTCCCTATCACGAAATTGGTCTCGCTTTTCGTGCTTTATGGCGCTCCGAAGTTGACATCATCAAGTGGATGTTACAGGTCTGGTTTTGGTGGGCGGTCGGCGGATTACCCCGCAGATTACCGCCAATTACCGCGCTGCCCTTGATATCACCTCCGCCAGGTTGATGTCAACAGCAAACCGCCATGAACGGCGAAACGGGCGGTCAGTAGTCAAGAAAATGACTACTAAGGATAATCCAGAGCCGCACGATCAATCATGGGTCGCGTTCGAGTCCCTTAATCCATCGGTCGTCACGTCGTCGCGAATTGAAGCTCAATGCACTGCGATTAGGACATCTTTTGGCGAGGTACCTGCACTGTTCCCCGGTGGCGCTACCGCTAGGTATCGCAGGCCAAATCGGGGCATGACTGTCATCTGCAGGGGGGGGTCTGTCATCCGGCCCCACACGGCTGCACCAAAAAACCCATGCAAACAGAAGGTCTGGGACCTTCGTTTTCGGCTTTGGATGACAGGGATGACCGTAGTGAATCGACAGTTCGTCGCGTTTTTGAAGGCCCGACCCGGGTGGTGCCCCTTCAGGTCGCGACTTTTTTTTTCGGAGCGTTCTGCGTGTAACCAACACCAACACCAACCCACGTCATACAACGCTGAGCAATAATATCACCCTTTTTCATTGAGCAGCGCATTTTAAATGGCCCACCCCGACGATTTTGAGCTTCTTAAGGCAGTTGAGCACGCGACCAGCTATTATTTAATTGATGAGGACAAGACGCAGCCGCAGAACACGCGTCGGACGTACACGCGACCCCAGAAGGAGTGGAAGGTATGGAGGCAACTCACTCACACACCCCACCACATATACTACTGCTTATTTATTATAACTTAATTTAACTGCAAGACGAACCCTATTGCTAACTTATATCCAGGAATGGTGTGCAGAGAAGGCATTCCCGTCTATCCCTCCGGACTGGCCTAAGCCGTACAACCAGGGAGGCGTTCTGCCAGCTGACCTCGTGGATGAGGGCAAATTGGTATGGTTTCTTGACGAGAAAGCCGTCAGCAGGGCACCTAAGACTGGATCTCGAGCGAAGAATGAGAGAAGACGCTGGGCCGAAGGCGCGGCTGAACGCAAGGCCAAGAAGGCCGAGGCGGCCTCTCTTGACGACCCTGCTGGCCCTTCAGGTCCAGATGACAGCTGTATCACCGTTGCCGTCAAAACGGCCGTGGATAAGACCGAGCTGACATCAGAAGATGAAGAGGAGCCATTCAAATCCGCACTCACGCTCAAATTCAACACCGTGAGGACCTACGGCAACGCCATTACGAGACTCTGGGCAGAGCAACGAACGAGGAGAATAAATGGCCAGATGTTAAATCCATCGCCACATCCACGTGGCTTTGCGAACAAGGCTATTTATCGCTATCTTCTGCGACAGACTCACGAGAAAGGACGTGAAGAGTGGGCAGACCGTATGGTGGGCACCATTAAGGATGCCTACTCGCCTGCCAAAATACCAGAACATACCCGTTGTGCCTGGGGGTTAAAAGAGAAGGCGTGTGGACTGCGCACTTCCGTGGATTTTCTCTTCGGCAACCACATGTTGTTACGATCAAGCAACCGGAGGCCTATTGAGTTGGCCGACTGCTTCTGTCTTGAGTGTCCTAACGAGGGCGTCAAGGTTCACAACAACCCAACCTACGCCTTTGTTGTGGTTATGAATCAAGGCAAAACTAACCAGAACGGCCGCATCGAGTATGGGGCTTGCTTGAGACATCGTGACCCTTATGCTTGTTTGGTTGGCCAACTCGCTTTCTGGCTTTTTTTTCGTTGGCAGGTTGAAAGAGAGCCATTTCCGGACTTCTCGCGTCCCGAGAAATGGTACAATATCAAGATATTACGACAACAGAAAGACAGACCAACGGGTAAGTCAGATTGTCTTCTGATTTACGAGGCTTCGTAGCTTATAATTTATATAGCAGGACTCTCATATCAAACAAGCCATGCGTGGACACGTCGCCTATATAGCCATGTCGGCATTAAGACCTCAAAGGCTAGTCATGCACCTCGTGTTGCTGCTACTCAAAATGCCGACATGGCTGGCGTTCCTGAGGCACAAGTAGGCAACCTCCCTCTGACTCTGGCAACACTATTAACTTATTATTAGATTAGACGTGCTGGCAGATGGAATATGGGGGACTCAATGATAGGCTGTTATCTCACATCGCTACCCTACGCGTTCATGAGAGCCTCTGCCGACTTCTCGCCAGAATGGGCTGGCAGTTACTTCATTCCACGCTCCACGGTCTTGCCGTCGGCTTGGCTACGTTCTCAAATTTGGCCTCAGGCCGACTTTTGGTTCCAAGCCTTCAAAGACACTAGCCATGAGATGGCTGAAGTCTTTGAGAATAAAGCTACAGGTGCTTTTATTGAGCTATTAGGATGGTTACGAGTAGTCTTGCTGCAAGATGCCCCTTTTCTCGAACGCGATTTCCCTAGCCACCCTATATTCAAAGATCCCGTCTTCAAAACCGATGAGTATAAAAACTTTGCCGCAAGCGTCTTACGTGTCTCTGAGGAGCCTCGTGAGGATAGCCAGGCCGAGTTAATCCAGAAGGCAATACCTGCAATTGCAGAGAAAGTCCGTGGAGTTGAGGCTGGAATCTATAGTCTAAAGAAGACTGTAGAGACCGAGGTTTTATCTCTTAAAGCAGAAGTCACGAGGCTGAAAGACGAGATCCAAGAACGCAACAAGGCTGAGATCACTATAGTCACAACCATCAGCCCTTTCGGCAGAACACATCGTCAGACTGTCCGATACGAGCAACAGCAACAAGGTATTCCAACGTCCTCGCAACGACGGCAGTCTTTATCCCCAGAGACCCGCGCCCCGGTAGCTGCCAGAGCCCCAACGGTCATCACGACAACAACAGAGTTACCTCCGCAGATCGGACTCCCACGTACTATTCGTACAGTCAGAGATCTCGTGAGGCTCTGGAGACACGGTCTGGCAGGTTATATGGACTCGGTTGACGCGTTAGAGAAGCGATGGGGCTCGCAGTGGCGGCTACGTAATGAGAGGCAACTCTTTTCCACTCGCAAACGGATCGTCGATGAGGTGGTCTCTCGGTCACAGGCAAACGGCCGGCCAGAAGATGAGTCGGCGAGACAGCTGGACGAGGAGAGAGGGCAACGCTCCTTAGACTGGCTTTTTAAGCAACTTAAAGGGGCGCACAGGCCAAAATAAAAAGCTCCTTGGATCAGATCACCCGAGTCTCCATGACCTAGGTCACCCCTGCGCCATCTAATCGTGACAAAACTGATGTCATTTTATTCGCCTCGTTCTGCCGAGCAAAATGATGGTATCGTTGTGTCCGTAATGTAAAAGAAATCAAGCCCACGATGACTCTGTATTGATAGCGTCCCTAAAGGCTGTTATAGTAACGAGAAGGACTGCAAATCGTCGACCATTTTAGTGGAGTTTCAGTGGAGATATGGCGGCGGTACACTGAACGATACGCTGAAGACCGCCCAAAAATCGGACGCACTGCACGTTTCCGGACACAACATCAGAACCACGCGAGCTACCGATACGCAAGTTGGGTCAAACGATTCTTCAGACTCAGGGCTTCACGTAGGTACAATTTTTATTGCGCCGCAATGCGCAGCCGTCGGGCGCAGGCGTCGCGTTGCTGATATCACCAGGAAATCCGGGATATTACGGGCTGGGCCGTCATCTGCGGGGTCATCCGCCGATCACGCACCCAAAAGCCCCTGCGATATCCGCCAGATACTAAAGAAGGACGGAAAGTAGTGGACGAAACGGGCGAAACAGCCAGTCATGCCCCTCAAGAGACGATTGAGTCGCGATAGCCGAGTTCCAGACGAGAGCACCCAGTCTTCGACGTCCAGTGGTAAGTGACAAGACCCATTTGCATACATGCAGCTCTAACGAAGTGATGTACAGGCAGCAGAGAGTCCGATGAGGACTGTAGAGGTAATCTGCGGGACTTTGTAGTTCCCGACTCGCAGAGCATAGTGATGATAGACTCGTCAGAGGACGACCGCGTGCCGGCGACGCCTTCCTGCGCCCAGCCTACTCCGTCTTTGAACACGGTTTACCACCGAGTGGTGGAAGAAAGCCACAGCAAGCGCAAGGCCGAAAAGCAGGGTGTTCAGGGACTCCCCTTGAGTGTGAACGGTAATGGCTCTTTGAGTCCTCTCGTCGAAGCTTGCGAGCGGGAGCGGCATAGGCAATCGTTACTCGACACGACCCCTTCCCGTCAAGACTGCGACCTCTGTGCGTTCAGAGGATTTCTGCCTAAGCTTCAGCGTATACTGGAGGATGTCAAAGACTACGTGGTCCGTGCCGAAGCCGGCTTTGCAGTGGCCGAAGAGCTGTTGAACAAGTGCGATGGGAAATGCACCTGTGCGCCATGTGGTGTAACGCAAGGCAGTGCCAAGAGACGTGTTTTGGGAAGCCCTTTCCAACCCGAACAAGGAAGAAGATCCATGTTAGGAGCACGAGCGGTGTTGGAGAGCTCAGATTCCTCGGACACCGACGAGAATGTCCCCCTTCGCAGTAGGAGACGAAACCAGCGACGCAGCCTCCTGTTCGCCTGGACCATCCTCGTCGGCAAGGTTCCTGAACGTTGACTAGATATTTAGGTGTTTATATTTTACTGCCTCGCGTGTTTCTCGCGACTTTAGATACCCTAAGTGGCCGCAAGCGCCCGCGTCACTGGCTCAAACTACCTCTATCTAGAATCTGCGCTAAGACCTTACGGCAAGCGTAGGAAAAGAAATAATACTGCCGGCTAGCGGAGTATTAGCCTAATAGGAAAACTTTATAATATTGCTATATTTATTTATAACTCTATAATCTATAACGATATATAGGACGATATTACGGAGAAAGCCCTCGATATCGATAATATTACGCGCTAGAACTCGTAGTTTAAGCTACTTAATGCCGCTATTAGCTAGGAAGGTCTATTATCGGTCTTCGTTAATTAGTATTATCGAGAGCTTAAGGACGATATCCTAACTTATAATAACTAGTAAGTATTAAAGATAATATACGAGTTCTTATAGCTATTTTACTAGGCTATTATAGAGTAGTAAATAGCCTAGGCTTTAATAGATAAGGTACTAGAGAATATAGATATCCTCTTTATATAATTCGAAGACGTAAAGGTTAGTTATAAACTCTAGAAGTATTGCCTTCGGGCTAGAAAAGAGAAGCTTAACTTTAATATAGGTTAAGTACGCTAAGAACGCTTATATAGTAAGCTCGATTTATATAGGCTAGTAGGTTCTCTTAAAGTATTAGGAAGGAACTAATAAAAACCCTATATATACTACGGTACTATTACTCTATCTAGAAAAATAGCGGAGGTATCTCGACCGTTATTAGGTACTTAAGTAGCGGTAGATAGCTATTACTACTACATAGCGATAATAGGCGAAGTATAAGGATAGACTAATTTCGTTAGAGAGAGCTATATAACCTAGTTATAAAGCGCGAGAGGTCGCTTCTTATAAGCGTATAAGGTAGTTAATAAGTATTCTAGATAAACCTAGCGATAAAGACGAGTTTGTATTACGGAATAACTAATATCTAGCCGAATAGACGTATAGTTACTTCGTAAATACCTTAAATAGCTAGGCTATTATAAGGTACGTTGTTTATCCGTAGTCGTAGAGGGTATTACTTAGTAAAAGGGGTCCACACGGTCTTACTACTTAATCCCTAGTAATACTAAGCCGGCTAGGCTAAGCTTAGATAACTAAAAGTAAAAGTAGGGCTAGAGCTAAGCTCTAAGGAATAGGCTGTATTTAAAGGTAGGCTGTGTGGTGTTGTTACTATGATTTAAGCTAGAGAGGAAGGAAAGAGAAGAGGGAAGAGAGGGAGGAAAAGCCTCCTTATATACACAATCTTCCTTAATAGGAATACCCCCTTTTCTTACTAACTTAACCCCTATTCGGCCGTATTATAAATCAAGGAATGACTCATAGGTCATGTGGTTATTATCCTACAGCTTTTGTAGGCCTATAATATAGCGATATCGATAGATCGATATAGTTATCCTAATAGTCTCCAGCTTCCAAGACTAAAGAGTAACTCAAAGGTCAGGTAGTTACCTTCCTGTAATTCCCATAGGCTTCTTATTTAGTTGTATCGATAGTTATTAAATAGCTATAAAGAGAACCGTGGTTCCGTTGTGGGCTATGTAAGAGAGAGGGTGTAATAGGCGTTAAAGTGGGTGTAGAAGTCCGGACGATATAGTCTTATCCCTTATATATCCGTATATAACCTATGCCTTCGATATCTAATACTAGCCGTTAAACCGATACTAGCCGAGGTAACTATTTAATATAGCTATATAGTCTATATAGCTATATAGATGTGTGGTTAAATGGGTAGCTAGCAAGCTACTAGTTAGGTTGGTTACGAGTGTAAATTTGAGTACGTATCGAGAAGGTGATTTTGGTGGTTTCCTAATAGTTTGAGAAATTTATTAATACTCCTCCGAGATATATACTAACTACTAATCCGCTTAAATAGTAGTACCGTAAGGAGTAGAGAGCCGAGTATCTACGCTTATATTAGATAGCTCTTAATATACTTAGCGTCCTAGCAATATCGGACAATCCGGAGCGGGTATTCTCTTACATAAGGCGGATACTTTCTTAAAATCAAGCTCGACTTTCCGCGGATAGGACTAAAAAGCTATAATGCTTAAGTAATTAGGTAAGGAACGATATAATTCGCATACTATACGTTGCGGTTAATAACTGTCACGACCCTGCGCGCCAGCGTAGAACCGCCAGCGTAGAACCGCCAGCGCAGAGCCTCACCAGTGACACGTGCACAAGTAGCATCACGTGCCCACGTGCGACCTCGTGCATAATAAGGGCCAGCTCGATCGTGTAGTCTAGTCTTTCTTTGCTCCTTAGCTTTGAGTCTTCGTTCATAGTGCCAATACATCTTTATAGCCGTCAAGGCTCGTATGTGCCTGGCCGTAACACTACTCAAAGCTCAGGAGATCGCTTGCCAGCGATCAATAAATAGGCACCCCCAACTTTCACGTCACACGCGCCTGACGAAAATCCAGCGCACCAAGACCCAAGACCAAGACCAAGACCCAAGACCAAGACCCAAGACCCAAGACCAAGACCTAAGAAAACCCTAGAACCAAGACCCGTGATCACGCAGGAGCGCGATCGTTCGACCTCAGACCCTGGCTACGAATGCCTAAGAAGACTGACCAAGACCCACCTCGCCGTTCAGCTCGCCTAGCTTTGTCTATAGCCGGGCCCTCGACTATGGCGACCCAAGACCAGACCTCAGAGCTTGTAGAAGCTCTGCGAAGACAAAATGAGATTCTCTTAGCCAGGCTAGAGCGCCTGGAGAACTCGACTCGGACCCCGAGTCAAGACCCTGATCGTGAGGAAAGAGAGCCCTCTACCGCTTTCTCTGGACCTGATGGTCCGACGTTCCGACCAACCGGCAAGGCCGCCTGGCCGGAGTTTGCCCCGTTCACGGGGCCAGGAAAGAGAAACGCCGCATATAAGGATTCGATCAAGTCCCGTATACGGCTCCAGCTTACGTTCGATGGGAAGAAGAACGAGTTCCATCCCTTCCTCGTAAAGCTGCGCAGTAAGTTCCGCGAGGACTGCGACACCTTCCGAACAGAGATGAGCCGGATGGACTTTCTGTACGGACTTCTAGAAGGGAGAGCCCTCCGTTGCCTCGAGGCTCGATTTACGTCTGAGACCCGACCCTTCTCCGGCGTGGCCGAGATGATCCAGACTCTCGAGTCTGTGTTCGGGAACCCGAACGAAGCGATCGAGGCCCACGCTAAGCTGCAACGCCTGTTTTTCACGATCGGTGGTAAGTGGGATATCACGGATTTTATCGCCGAGTTCGACTCCCTCTCGTCAAAGGCCTCCTGGCCTCAGGATCAGCTCAAGCACGCACTCTGGTGCAAGCTCGGGGGAGGACTCGACGGATCCCTCCTGACCAAGACCCGTGACCCGACCGTGACCTATGAGACCTTTTGCGAGTCTGTGAAGGACTCGGTCCATAGTAAGAAAAGTGAGTGGCGGCCGAAGGAAGCTCGGCAGCCTGATCAGACCCGCCGGGCAGCCCCGGCAGCCAAGACCCCGACCAGGAATTCGAATAAGACGGGCCCTCCCCCGGTTACCTCGCAGAACGCCGGCCGAGCCCTGACCGAAGAAGAGAAGAGAGTCCACTGGGACAACGACACCTGTTTCACCTGTGGCAAGGCTGGGCACGTCTCTCGCGACTGTCCCGACCGCGCCAAGGGCGTTTCTCGGCTGGCTATGACAGCTGAGGAGTCTGATCAGGAGTCGGGAAAAGAGTAGGACCATCGAAAGTCTCCCCGATGGTCTCGAATGTGTCGCAGATAGTAGCAGATAGACCGGAAACCTCATTCACCGTAAAAAGCAAGATTTGCGTGAATGGAACCAGTCTACCAGCGAACGCAGTTTGCGACACTGGAGCCGACACTCACCTCCTGATCAGCCCAATCTTCGCCAAGCAAGCCGCCCAACGCTTAGGGGCGAAGCTCGTCACCCTCGCCAAGCCGATACAGCTACAAGACTACCGCCGGAGACTCGCCGGCTCGATCAAGCAGCAGTTACACGCATCATTCGAGGTAGATGGTCGACGCCTCCCCGATCAAGTCTTTAACGTCGCCGAGATAGGTGGCGACATCTTTATCGGCCTCTTCTGGATGCGACGGCAACGACTCTTGCTCGACTGCGCTAGTGCTTCGATCGTGTGGCCCGACGACCTCCCTGCCCTGGCGAAGTTCTCCCCGACCATCCAGCTCTCTAGACAAGACCCTTCCTGCAAGATCGACCCGAAAGACCAAGCAGATGCCGACCGTCGTGACCGCCTGATCAGACAAGATGAGAGACGGTACCGCATCCTCCAGAGGAACTGGAGGCAGCCCGAGAAAGATCAGACCCCGGTGCAAGTCTCTGCGAAGCCCGCCCCCCTGAAGACCCTAGAAGAAGACGACCAGACCGTGATCAGGTCTTTGATCACGCAGGTTAAGACCAATTCCCGCTGGAAAGAATGGCAGGATCTCGAACCGACGATGCCTCGAGATCCTGTCGAACTTAGGCACACGTACGCCGAAAGTTCAACTCCTGAGGTTCAATGTCGACCGACATGGCGGATACCGGATGCGATGCTGGTAGCGATGGAGTATATGTGACGACAGAGGACGCTCGGCTGCGAGGTTGCGACTCGGGAAGGGCAGGATGACGCTGGTGAGCAGGCGTCGGCGGGCCCAAGGTCAGTGGAGAGGCCCGCAGGGCAAAGACGGGGGGGAAGGAAAGATAGGGAGGCAGTAGGGGAGCAGAGGAGTAGCGCTGTAGGCAGAAGATGGGCAGGGAGACTGGGCGCCTGTGCAGTCTGCGCGTGGGGTTGGCCCGAGGGGAAGCGATCAGGGTACGGAGTAGGGGGATTTGTAAGTGTGGCGAGGCGTTGCAGAAGAGACGAAGAAGAATGAGGCAGACGAGGGCAACGTGTGCGACGTCGTGCTTCGAATCCGCACGTCGGACGGCGCAGGCTATGGGACGCTAACTGGCCAATTACCACGGGAGGGGTGGCCTGTGCCAGCTCAAAGGCGCAAGGACCTGAGCTCGGACAGGTACAAGCGTGTGCGTGTGCGCGCCGCAGAGCTTCGGGTACCGTGCCTTTTGTCTTTGGCTTTGGCTGCGGTTGGTGCCAGGCAGGAGCGTCTACGGGGCACCTCCCTTTAAGCCAGCGCATCGCTTGACGACATCGCGACAACCTGCAGCTATCGAGTTGCTTCGACACGACGCTTGCAGGCAGGGTAACTTGGGGCGTCCAATGCGCACGGCATTGACGTGCTCCAGACGGCATCCCGGAAGGATGGCCTGTGAAAGTTCGTCGAGGACATGGATCTGGCATGCGAGTGCTGCTCACCTGGCCGGGCATCTCGACTCGAGCTCCAAACAATCCAGCTTGACAACTGGCCATGGTCCAGCCCTTAATCCCGATGGTCGTCCATTTCCCTTGTGTTCCAACCTTGACCTGCTTCGAATGACAGTATGCCGACCTTAGGCCCATCTACCCATCTGGCCTCCATCCCCCCAGGTCAAACCGTGATAGACCCAGCTGTGTCCACTCTCACGAGGCAGCTGTGAAATGACGTCGCCCATTGCATCCAACTGCCCATGACAGCGGCACTCTACGATCCACCCTGCTCCGACAACATAAGCCCGTAACCACAAAGAACTCAACTCCGGAAACACTCGCCCGTCCCGAAACAGAGACGCAGCAGCTCGGTACAGCCCTAAACCTACACCTGGCCTGCAGTTTGCTCTGCTGCCCCACCTTTGCGTCCCTCCGTTCCAACATCGGCCACCACTCGTCCCACCGACAATCGTCGCCCGTCACCGCGCCCCAGCAAACCGCCGTCGCCATGCCGTCCGATCTGGAGCAGCTGCTCGACATGGGCTTCGAAAAAGCCCGTGCCGAGATTGCCGTCAAGAAGACGGGAGGCCGTTCGTCGCCCCCCCGCTCTCCAACCCTGCACAGCCATCTCGTCGGAGCTCTCGCTAACCCACGTCGCAGTTCAGGGCGCCCTGCAATGGCTCGAAGACAACCAGGACAAGTCCCTAGAAGAGATTGAGGCCGCCGCCGCAGCCAAAGGAGACGACGCCAACGACGAAGATGAAGACGAGACGAGAGCCCAGATTGCAGAGCTCGAGACCGGCCAGGCCCGCTCCCTCGTCTGCAACGAATGCGGCAAACGGTTTCGCAACAAGGACCTGGCGAGCTACCACGCCACCAAGACGTGCGTCTTTCCCAAGCCCGCTCACTCCCTCGTCATTGTCCTGCTAACGCTCCTCACACAGGGAACACGCCGACTTTTCAGAATCTACAGAGGAAATCGCCCCCCTGACCGAGGACGAGAAAAAGGCAAGGCTCGAGGAGCTCCGGGAGAGACTCAAGGCCAAGAAGGCAGCCCAGTCCGTCGAGGACAAGGAGGAACATAAGCGCAACGAGGTAAACACCTCCCTTCGCACCCCCGACCTGCTCCGGCTAACCCCAGCGCAGAGGATCCGACAAAAAGCAACCAAGGAGACCCAGGATGCCAAGGAGGAGCTCCAGCGCAAAGAGCAGATCAAGGAGGCGGCCCGGAAGCGGGCTGAGAAGATGGAGGACATGGAGGCCAAGAAGCGCATCAAGGCCAAGATCGAGGAGGACAAGGCCGAGCGTCGCCGCAAGGCCGAAGAGGCAAAGGCCGCACGCGAGGGACGCGCTCCCGAGGGTACTTGGGACCGACCGACAAGGATATATTCGAATAACCTCCCAATGAACTTGCCCTTCCGCTCGCGGGCTCCGCGACGCTTTTCTAAATTTGCTAAGGAGAAGCAGCGCACGCGGCGCATTCATTAGCCTATCTTGGTGGAGAATTCCTTGATAGTGTTGAAACTGTGTTGCATTGTCGTCGCCTGTCCTGTCTGCTATTCACACTTGTTTAAGAAGCACATCAGCAGCTAGAGCGATCATGGGAGGCCCCGGAAGCTCCTCCCAGCACGAAGCACTGACCTTGGCAGCGCTGGCCAGGAAGCACGGCGACACACACGTGCACTCGCTCCATTTTTGGCTGTAATGCAAAGAGATGTTCCGCGTGGCTGGCGACTCGACGTGCCCTGCAGTTTGTTGCGAGTGCCAACAGCCAAAAGTGGAGGTGCACACAATAACAGCCAGAACTGGAGGAGCAGCTATCCAAAGTGAACGTGCAGAATACTGGGAGCGAAGATGCAGTCAGTCACTCAAGGGTGGATGCCCTAGAGTAGCGGCGGAAAGGTCTACAGTGGGTAGACAAAAGTTCCGGGCAACCCCGCTAAACCCCGCTTTTTTAAAAAAAAGTACTTTACGCTACTACTATTTTTAGTCGTATTTAAGGCTTAGTAAGCACGAGAAAATTCTAAAACTTACAGTATTATATAAGCTACTTAGATATAATTATTGTCACGACCCTGCGCGCCAGCGTAGAACCGCCAGCGTAGAACCGCCAGCGCAGAGCCTCACCAGTGACACGTGCACAAGTAGCATCACGTGCCCACGTGCGACCTCGTGCATAATAAGGGCCAGCTCGATCGTGTAGTCTAGTCTTTCTTTGCTCCTTAGCTTTGAGTCTTCGTTCATAGTGCCAATACATCTTTATAGCCGTCAAGGCTCGTATGTGCCTGGCCGTAACAATAACGAGATTATATATATCGGCGGCGCTAATAGAGACGGAGATGAGTATTTAATCTTAAATTAATAATTATTAATAATCTTAATAATATATATTAATATAGCTATACTCTTAATAATATATAATAATAAGCCGAAAATGTGTATTTATTTATTATTGCAATGTCTGCCAGTGCCCTCGAGGCCGCCCTCGACCACATATCCATTCCCACCGACAAATCCACACCTGCAATCTCTTCCATCGGAAACGAGCCTGATGCAGGATTCAGCACACCATTAGATGGAATATTAAAGTAGAAGCATTGCCCGGGCGATATCCATTCATAGGTTTGAACGAAAAAGGCGACGACAATGCATGGAGTAGACACTTGATCTATTGCCTATTCATGCGACAGATCCAATAGAACTTCCCCCCTTTCGTTCACTTAAGACTGCTTAAAATACCTTCCACAATGGTAACTAGTCATGTCAATATGCTGTGTCTGCCAAGGGAGCAACGCAATATCAACTTACCTCCAGTACGCGCTCCCAACAGCTAGGTTGTGACACCCTTGTACGTATGCTTCGATGATTTTGTTAAGATGATTATTATCGTCGCTCTAAGGTAATCTAGACTCTGCCTCAATGCAGACTCTATATCGGTCTCGAAGGATGTCAAGGACCATACCAACACCGCCATCAAGAGGGAGGTTATAGCTCTTCATAAAGAGAAAACACAGATTCTCTAGTTAGAGGTCTCTCTAAGATGGCAGAGTAAGCAGTATAACTTTCTAAGGTAGGCAAGTAAATGCTCACGAATTCCTTTTGAAGAGATAGAACCTTATTAATAAGAACGCATAAGTTAATGCATATAGTAATAACAGTTTAGGTCGCCTCGTGCCTAAATATAGACAGTCTTTATTCACACGCACCCAAATCTCAATTCGCACGCACCCCCCCACATTCAGCCACAGCGCCTCCGAGATCGGAGCCCAATAAACCATTGGTGCGGATGTCTGACATTTCCAACTCCTTGGCGAGCAGGAGTCTAATTCGTTGCAACAGTAATGCTGTCGCCAACCGTATCTTTACCAGAGTAATTTCGACGCGCCGAGCGCTGGACGCCACTCCGTGTTGAGCCTTGAGGGGCTAGCTGCTTCTCTGGGATTGCGCGTTCGTTGCCAAATGGTTCGCCATTGCGTGGTCGACCCTTAGGTATCCCCATTGGAGGACGTCGTATTTGAAGGAGAGGATCATCAATGTCTCGTGATCGCTTGAGATGCCAGAATGGATCTAGGTCTTGCCTCTTGAGTGGTTCCTTTCGACGAGCTAGCTCCAAGAGCCTGTGAGCACAGGGTAGACCGTATTGAGCCCTCGTGGATCCTGAACATTGCGGCAGTGCCTTCTTAGAGACCCGGCTCGATTCCATAACTCGGTGCATCTCGTTTAGCTGGTCTAGCGCCCAACGAGTCACGTTTAGGGGGAGCTGGCCGAGCCATTCTCTAACTGGTTCCGAATAGTGGTATTAGCCTGTTGTATTTTATCTTTATACAGTTGACTCTTATCCGCCGAAAATCCTATTGTACAATTAGGGCTCAATTATAGAAGGATTACTGAACTGCTAGATTGGAATTTGTGGCAAGCATCTCCAACACAGGAGTTAAATGGATATATCTCCTTCGCTTCATAACTGGCGTTGAAAAGTCGCAAGAATGCTGTCTGCGGGATCGTTGGCGAAGTCGGAGTTCTTGTGGCTATGCTGTGGCTGAATGTGGGGGGGTGCGTGCGAATTGAGATTTGGGTGCGTGTGAATAAAGACTGTCATTATTATAGTGCCGTTGAGACCAACGAACGAGGGGCGCTTTATGTTCACGGACTGCTCTGGCTGCATGGAAACTCGCATCTAGGCTCGATGCTTGCCGATATCCACGGCGAGGATCAAGCAGCATACCGAGAGCGCATCGTCAAATACGTCGACAGTGTCTTTTCCGAGGTATATACAGGGCGGCGGCGTGTTGACGTACGTGCCTCCGTACGTGCCTCCGTTCGTGCCTCCGTCCCTCCGCCTATGAAGGTCGATAAAGCTGACGGATGCGATAGGATCTGGATTAGGAAGGTTCCTGCGCAATCTAGGCAGAGCGATCGGTAATATTAGATATATCGCAATTGCTAGCCGATAAAGGGCAATTTTTAGCGTCGTTTAACGAGGAAGCGAATTTCTATGCCGGGGCGACGTAGATCTATACCCACAGCCTAACCTATATTAAGTACTCGCTAGGCAAAAGGGGGCGTAGAGCTAACTTATATCGTTTTAAGGCTCCGTAGGGATTAGTCGACGAGACGGCCTTTACGGGAGACGGCGTACTACGGATTCGAAGGTCGTATAGCATAGTAAATCGGTAGAATAAGGCGATCGCCGTAGGGCTTCGTTACAACTATAACATATCTTTTATTACCACGCAGCGCAAGACTATAGCCCTCGTCTTCTACGTTACTAACTATGCGACTAAGGTAGAGGACCCTATATAGAAGCGTGTTGCCGCGGCGGCCGATCTCTTACCTCCGAGAGCAGGTGACCAACTGACCGAGGAGGCGGAGGCTCGTGGAGACAATGGTGCCGTGGATGACGGGAGCCAGAATAAGACGCGATAATTTTGATGAAAGTGGCGAATCGCGTGTTTACTAAGCGGCCGTTATCACAGGTCGAGGTCGTCGCGGACCTTCTGGGATACCCGACTAAATTAACAAATAGCACTACCTAGGCATATCTAAACGTGTCGTTGCTCTACTGGCACATATTCCGAGAATGGCCACACCTTCGACAAGAAAGCGGGCTGGCCACCGCAGATGCTTCCGTGGACGAGTCAATCCTCGTCGAGGAAGCGGGCCAGAGAATTTGCCGTGTCGAGGCATATCGTCATCGGGGAGATGTCCTTGGAGAGTTGTGCCTCTACGACTACGTTTCGCTAGTGGCGGACCGCCAAACGCCCACAGCATGACCCTTGCGGCACGGGGCGTCGCCGAGCTTTTTCGCCTGGTGGGCCGTGAGGAGGAAATCAACCGGCAGATCCTTGCTTTCTCCATCTCTCATGACCATCGGCTGGTGCGAATTTATGGCCATTATCCAGTAATTCAAGGGAAGGACATAAAGTACTATCGCCACCCAGTCCGCACATTCGACTTTACGGAACTAGACAGCAAGGATAAGTGGACTGCGTACCGTTTTACGAAGAACGTGTATGACATCTGGATGCCGCAGCATTTCAAGAGGATCTGTTCGGCTATCGACCAGTTGCCAGCTGACCTGGAATTCAATGTGCCCTCGCTTGCGGAGACTGGACTGTCACAAAGCTTGGAGAGCCATGGTCTGTCAGAGTCAGATGTTGGCTCCTCGTCTCTTCCAGCACAAGATAGCCAGCCAGGTAACGCCGGTGCACCCAAGGCTACTCCAGATACTTCGTTCACTGAAACTGGGGGAGCAGAGAGGAGGAAGGGCAAGACCAAGAGATAAAGAAGCAGTCTAATACAGCGGGTGCTCAACCTATCTTGACTGTACGGACATGCTACGCCAACTCTGCCTGTTTTCTTCAATGATTCGAATCTCGATGATACTAGTCGGTTGTTTGGTCGTCGAGCCTGTAATAAATTACTCAAGGAACGCGGATATCTTCCTTTGCGGCTAGTATAAGCAAGGTATCGTATATCAAGCCTGCCTAGAAGGTTTATTTATAAGGTAGCGATATTACTACGCAACGCCGCTATCGCCTATTAGGCAATAGCTACTACGTAATTATGCGACGAACCTCTTATTTATATATAAAGAGCTATATAATTCCGTACGTTTATTTACTCGCTTCTTATTCTTTAGATAATTCTTATTAACTTAACTAATGCTATTTAGATTGCTTTGCCCAACTGCCGTGTCGTGCTAGGTGTAGGATATAACTGTCTGACACAAGGCTGAGAGAGCCTCCTGATATGCCCTTGGCCTCGCCATTAAAAAACAATATCGAGAAAGCCTCCTTGCCCTGCTAATGCAGTGTTTGCAGCCTCAGATTACTATACAGTATTGTGAACAGACGCACGCCGTGGGCCCAAGATCCATCATGACCTCTTGTCCCTTGTTGACATTGTACATACTACACGCTATAGCTGCTGGCGAGCGAACACTAACAACGGGAGTCCATCCTGCCAGGCTGTGAGGTAGTGTGGTGAGGCGGGGGTTGCTGCCGGGGTACCGTTCTCCACTCTCCTACAATAAAATTCGCGCCAACCAGTGCAGCCAGAAGTGAGGGCTTAGCCAGTATTCCGGGATGAGGTCATTGCTACGATACTGAAAGAAGCCAAAATCGGCTGCTGAATAGTGACAGTACGAACAGCAGCGGAAGGGTCTAGCAGCAACCCCCCAGCTTTTTCAACCTCCGCCTCCGTGTTGATGACTTTTACAACCTGCCATACGAACCTCCTCCAGGCTCCAGCTCTTTGACTAATATAAATGGCACCTTGAAAGACAAGTTTCACCAAAAACAAGCCTGTCATGGGGGTGGACACTTTTGCCTCGGCCTCGCGGTCAGTATCTTGTTCGGTTCTCTTCGCAGAGAATCTCACGCCAGTCGGTGCCAAAGTTACTTTCCCATATAGTAGCAATCTCCTTTGCAACTTCATCGCTTGCATCGGTCCACCCTCCTCCATTGCTGGTCTCTTCTTGGTGTTTGGCGAGCGTTGTGATGTCGAAACAGTGCGCTGCCCATATTCCTCTATAGATATTCGTTGGATCCGCTATACCCCAAGCGGCAGATGATGACCAGCAAATACGCGATAGGATGACTTCGCCAAAGCCTAGAACCTCAATGTTCGGGCCATGGATGAATTCCGGCTTCAGGGCGATGGCCTCTGCACGGACAAACTGCTTTGTGGTAAGGTTTCGAAGAATCTATGGTTGGTTTGTAGGGAAGTATTCGCGGCCCTCTTGACCAGGACTCTAGTGTAGAGCTGTTCAATGCTGCCTTCCTCGTAGGCCTACAAAATATACCGTTTTAGCTACTCTCGCCTTTAGTAACTTCTATTTACCTAAATATAGAAGTTATAAAGCTTACCGATAAAGCTGTGTTTTCTCTAAATTTTAAAACGCTCCTCCTTAGACGCGCTATAAAGTTATTTCTCTAACTTGCCGATACCCTACCCAAAGAGAAGGGCCTTAATAATTAGGTTAAGTATAAAATACTTCGACCACCCGTTAAGTTGCCAAGCAAGGGACGTAACGGCTGAATATCCAGCCCGAAGGGTGAATACCCCGGGAATACCGTATCGGAGTATGCCTGCAATTCTCATTTCTTAGTAGCGACCCTTTCGCGAGGCTCCACAAAGTCCGCCTTACCGTCAGGATAGAGGGTAGGGAACGCGAGCGTTAACAACGGCTGGGAACGGTTGAATTCGTCGATAGGAGTCCTGCGAATGGAAGGGAGTGGTATTGGGTGTTGAGCCTGCGCACTGGGAAGCATATACTCAAGATCAGCCATGTGTTCAGGATCAGGGGCGCCATCAAGGAGTCGGGACTGTAGCGCGTTCAATTCTGTATCGGTAACCTGTAAATTCGGGATTGCTGATGCGTCGGCATCGCTGGGATCCTCTTCTACGGCTTCCTCAACGGGGCCTTGGGGGACCTCGCCGTCAGGTATGTCAGCCAATTGGCTAGCAATTGAAGCAGCTACACTGCCGTCCAGAGGAAGCCGTTGTAGGCGATCCTGCCTCACGACGATATCGCGATAGCCCGGGTGGTGGCGCTGTAGGTAATGCAGCCAGGTCAGCAGGCATGAGCGGCGTACCAGTGCTCCAAGTGAATGGCAGAGCCTTAGACCGAGCCAAGGAGCAACGCTTGCTGCAGGTACCAAAAGAGAGACTTGAGCGCCCCCTTGAGGCCGCGAGAGAAAAACTCGCCAAGCTCCTTAAGGACCCAAAGCAGCGGATTCATCGTTCAGTTCTCCCTCCCTTACCAAGCCGCCACCGCGATCTTGATGATCACCTCCTTGGGCAATACTTTAAGGAAGCCGAGGGCGAACACCTCAAGAGTCATCGAGAGATGGGCTCGTGGCTAGAAGTAAAGTCGAAAGACGTGCCTAGGAAGATCACGATCCTTGATTGCATGTGGGTGTATGTGTACAAATTTGACAAGCACGGCTACTTCAAAAACTGCAAAGCCCGACTCGTGGTGCGAGGAGACCAACAAGCTCGATCAGGTCAGAGTACGTATGCAGCAACGCTTGCAGGACGAAGCTTTCGTACCCTAATGGCGATCTCTGCGCGGTTCGACCTCGAGTTGATTCAATACGATGCCGTCAATGCCTTTGTCAACGCGCAGCTTGACGAAGAAGTCTACATGAAAATGCCCCCTGGCCACAGAAGGCAGGGCTATCTCTTGCGACTTGTCAAGGCGTTGTACGGGCTAAGAAAATCGCCCTTGTTGTGGCACCGCGAGCTCACGGCTACGCTCAAAAGAATGGGCTTCAATTCTGTGCCCCATGAGCCCTGTTGCCTGACACTCGACGGGATCATTGTGTTTTTCTACGTGGACGACATAGTCTTCGCGTATAATCAGAAAAATGCTGCAAAGGCCAAAAATCTCGAGGCTCAGCTTCAAACCCGTTATAAGTTAACCGGTGGCAAGGACCTCCAATGGTTCTTGGGCATCGAAATCCTCCGTGATCGCGAACAACTGCTAATTTGGCTTTCTCAGTCTTCCTATATTGAAAAGATAGGGAAGCTCGCGAGCACGACGCGTCCCCCAATGACTCCAATGTCTGCCATCGAGCTGCTGCCGTACGCAGGCAACGCAACAAACACAGAAGTCCACTCCTATCAAGTCAAAGTAGGCTCGTTACTTTATGCTGCGGTGATCACACGGCCCGACGTTAGCTTCGCAGTATCACGGCTCGCTCAATTCAACAGCAATCCAGGCCCTGAGCATCATAAAGCAGCAGATCGTGTACTGCAGTATCTTGTATCAACCAGTACTCTCGCGCTCCAACTCGGTGGAGGAGATGACTTTGAAGTTGCTAGCGATGCCTCGTACGCCGATAACTCGATTGATCGAAAGAGTTCACAAGCCTATGCCATGAAGCTTTTCGGTGGCCTTATTGGATGGCGAGCAAACAAGCAAGATACAGTCACAACCTCGACCACTGAGGCTGAACTTCTAGCCCTCTCTCAAGCTGCCAAGGAGTCAATATTTGTCAGTCGGTTGCTCGAAGACCTAGCTGTGAAGCTTGATTCCTCCCAAATCACAATTCAGTGTGATAACAGACAAACGATCCGACTCATGACGGAAGAAATCGCTTCGTTAAAAACAAAACTTCGTCACGTGGATGTACACAATCACTGGCTTCGTCAGGAGGTTCAAAAGGGCACCATCAAAGTAACCTATCGGCCAAGCACAGAGCTTGTGGCTGATGGCCTTACTAAGGCGCTTCAAGGAAGCAAGTTCGTGGAATTCACCCGTCAACTCGGCCTCCATAATATCACGGCACAGCTCAATGCTAGGGAACTTCCTGATGGCCGCGGACTTTCATCAAAGCACCTGCTGCTCTGTTAGGACTTGTAGAGCCTTAAGCGTGAATAAATAACATGATGGACAAGCTCGAAATCTCGATGTTCGATGACCGACTGCTGGACACTTGGGCGGGATTATCTTCCCCGGGCGTGTCTCGGCCAAATAGAAGGACTTGATACTGGAGATTCGATCGGCGCTCCAAGTCGTACGCCTTCTTGAGATGGAACCGAGGGACCTGGTCGGGAAGTAATCGGCGCAGGCGCGTCTGCTCCTGTTGACATGGCAAGTGGCGTTCCCAGCAGAATAGGTCCTTGTGAGATAATTGGTGTACCTAGTTGTAAGTCTAATAATGGCAATCCTTGCCGGCGTATTGGGGACAACTCAGCTTGTTCTGCAGTACGCTTAGAGGTGCCTGAGGCCTGTCGATTCCTACAGTCCAGACAGTTGGCCGTGCGTCTTCCACGTGTAATGGAGGACTTTGTCTTCGAAATGAATTGATCTGCCGGCCTCTCCTGCTTGCACGTCCTGCAAACATTCGTTGAAGGGATAGAATCAGCCATAGTATGTTGGATTGCTGGGACGGTTTGATGAGGAAGGGGGAGGGGGGACTGCGCGGGCAGGCCAACCATATAGACCGCGCACCTGGCTTTACACCTGAAAGGGCTACGGAGTACCAACCAACGAATTGAATGCATTGCAGAGAAGAAAAGCGGGATGCTCTCGAGGAGCTGGCTACCTAGTGACGTATAGACAATGCTCAGGGGCAGGCTGTGAGACCCTCATTTGGTGGCGTTATTAGCATCGGCATCAGCCGAGTGCACATTGACGGCTCAGCCCGTCACAATACCCAGGCAGGACTGCCATCCAATCGACGTCGAGTGGAGACTTATGTGACCAATACGAGCAGAGCTTTTGGACCTCAGTTATCGTCGTAATAAAGTCCTTCGGACTGAATTATAAAGAAACTAACGTCCGAACCGATCTCGTATAACTCTATAACCGCCGTAAGGACTTTAGCGATATTCTCGCTAGTATAGGGGCCTTTTAAAACCGGTAAGTCTAGTAAAGCTATCTATAGCTTAAATATAGCGTCTAAAAAGTAAGTAACTATAGCTAAATAGTTAGTCCCTTCTTTAGATATCTAAGTACCTATCGAGATATAGATTTTACTTCTAGTTAAGCGGAGCTATTTTTTTAACTACGCGCGCCTACTATTATTACTAAACTATTTTTCGCTAACCTAACCGCTTAGCCCTAACGGGCTTTTTGGTAAAACTTTATTAATATCTTCTAGGTATAATATAAATATTTTACCTATTCGTCGGTAAGTCGCTTAGCGGAAAGCTAAATTAAGATTAATAACCTAGTCGGCAAAATAACTTCGAAACTATAGGTTATTAAATACTACGCGTCGCCCCCCTAAGTACGACGCGGCCTTAGTAGCTCCTTAAGAGATACTAAAGGGATCGGAGCCTACTACTTTATAACTAAACTTAGTAAGTTTATAGTAGTACCTTAGGTAATAGATAATACTCGTCGTACTCTCGCTAGCAAAAAGCGCTATATCGTAACGACTACTTATATAATAGTATTGATAGAGCTAGTACTTATTGTTGCCGTCTATTGTAAGTTACGTACCGTATTTATAGATTATCGATAGTTACGCTTTTAAGTTTATTACGCGCTTATAAGGCTAACGATATTGTATAGTAGCTAACGGTTTTCTATCGTAGCGAATCTTCTCCTAGGATATAGGGAAAATATATTATAATACCTTTAGTAAGTCCCTTTTATAAGAGATACTTCGCTCGTCGGGAATTAACTAGGAGGGCGTTATAGGAGGCGTAACGTGCCCGAGATAGTTATAAGGATTGAAAGCTAGGTAAGAAAGTATCGCTAGCTTCCTTAGCGTTAAATAGTTTTTATAGGATCTTAATAAATCGGGTATAAGTAAGTAACTATTATTACTAAGCTTAACTAGCGATATTCGAGAAAAAGGGGTTCGTTTACTTTAATAATATAGGTAGTACGAAATTGCCTAAAATTAACGCTAGTTAGGTAACTTAGAGTAAACCCGAGTAATATAGAAAGCTATACTTTTACTTAGTCGGAGAGATCGTTACTCGTGATTGACTGTTATGTAATCAACCAACTTCAAGCAACCAAGTCAAGTAACTTGGTTAATGGACACACTGCCAATACTACGCCCTCACTGAAGACAGCCCCGCGTACCTTGCGACTCTTGTGCTGTATCCAGCGTTTCGCTGGTCGACCGTGGAGACACAGTGGGCTGATCATCCTCAGTGGCTGGTCAGAGGCAGGACAGCTGTAGAAGAGTTGTGGAGTGAATATCGAAACCTCTCGGTGGAGCAGGTCACGATACCTGAACAGGATCTCTTTTCGATTCCGGCCATGTCTTCAGAGCCCGAAAGGATTTTCAGCCTTGCCGGGCAGATGGTCTCAAGTCAAAGAGGCCGCCTGAAAGCAGACCTAATAGGCGCTGCTCAGTGTATATCCTCTTGGGAGAGGAGTGGGGTATCCAAATATCCAAATAAATCCAAATCCGACATGAGTCAAATCAAAATTAAATCAAGTCAACTTCCCATAACCAAATCAAATCAAATTGAGGGGCCAATTTGAGTTGATTTATTTGTTTGCAAGCCTGTCTGGCATGGCTATCGCCGCCGTTGGTGGACGTTCACCCTCAGGTTCAATTCTTGCTGGCAAAGGCGAGAAGAAAGTGCTTAAGACCTCTTCAGTTTGGTCGTCCTTGCCCTCGGTGATCGAGCCGTCTTTTCTCATCAACGGCGGCACCTTATCATCTATCACCTCTGTGACGGATTTCAGGTACTTAGCTGCGACATTAAATTCATCTGTCCATATCAACTGCAACAATCTCAATTAACACTCGAGTCTTCCGCCTGGGTGATCCTCTCACCACAAACCGATCCGTCCCAACTCCAAGGTGGCGCAGTGGTGAATCTCTCTCAGTAAAAGACCCGGGAGTGTTGGGCAGCCCACTATTCGGGACTCACCCTCTAGAGCCGAAGCCAAGAGAGACGCCTCCGTAATCAATTGCAGTGCACAGCATGACAAGCGGAACACTGCATAGCTCAACCATGAGTCCCTGGTCCTGAGCATCGGACCAAACGTGTGCTTCAAAGCTTGCTCGAGCCCGCGACAATCCTCCACGTCTAATTCCGCTTGTGTGAAGTGTCGGGATAGTAAAACGGTGTAATAGAAGACTCCGCCTCCCGCATGAGTCAAACCCGAAAACCCCCAGAATTTATTGCCTATGCAGGCTGTGACTGTCTCCGTCAAAACGTCAGTCGGAATGTCGATCGTCGAGGTTAAGCGTATCGTGTACCATCTCTGGCACCAGCGCTGGGCTCCGAGGTTGGCGCAAGTTGCGTGGTCGCAGCAACACTGCAAAGAATCAGGTGTCGGACTGAGACTGGCCTCAGACCATGGCTTGGAAAAGTTATGCATGCCCATCCTGATCATATAAAATCAATGGGTCCACCGAGCTGTCGCTCCACAGGAAGGGCCATGCATTTCGGAATCACCGCTGGTGGAAGAGGAAGAGTCCCAGACACATGCTATGCGCAGATTCGGAGGGGTTTTACGTGGCGTGGGGGTCGCCGCAAAGGAGGCTTCTCACCAGCCAGGTTAGCCCGCCGCCAACTGAAACTACTCATTCTTGTAGCCATAGAGCATGACCAATCATGTAGGTCCCACAACATCAGGGTCAGCGAGGATCGCTACATTGCCAGCAGTCAAATCACTGGCGAGGAAGGATGAAAACCAACCCTCTTGGGTTTTGTAGAAGTGGGCGGGCCATACCCTTTACACCTGCCTCTCGGTCTGGTGTGCCACACCTCGTCAACTTTCCCCTGGAAAATTTTTTCCTTCCCTGCTAGTGGAAAGGAGGGCCACCCGGTTTATGTCTCGGCCTAGCCTAACAGGTTCGGGTACAAAGTACCCTTTGGAAGAGAAAACCCCCCGACAAGAAGCACGGGCTGCGAGATGACGGCATCGAGACCATGCCTCTCGCAGCAGTTTTGACTTATCACCGACACCAGCAGCGCGGGGTCTCTCCCTATCGACCGTACGGCGCACCTTAGCTCGCCCTAGGGGGCGGGTTTTCCCCTACGCCGCGCGCGCTTGGCTCTTGGCTTGGGGGCGATGTATCACTTGCGCGCGTGAGAGACTCTGTGTAGAGCAGGCTCTCTACGAGACTTCCTTGGCTGGAAAAGAGGAGGAGCGTGCCGTAAGTAGTCATCGACTGCTACGTACGTTCTTCAAGAGAGAATAATCTATAAAAAGAAGCTGCTACTGAGCCCGACTATTTATTTTCCCTTCATCCTCCCCTCCCCTTTTCCCCTTCACCCCACCCCGCCTTGATCTCGCTGACGGGAGACGGGCTCGAGATTACGATGGTAGAAATGATAGATAGTGCAAGGCGCGCCCTGGCGTGGGATCGACGGCTTGGTCAGTCAAACTGCCGCAGGTCTCTTAGACCCGCCTCCAGCAAGCGCGCCACCTTGTACTTCAGGATACAGACAGGTTCGCCTCAGATGAGAGCGTAAGCAATGTAGCTTTGTGTCGGTTGAGGATTGATAGGACATCTTACATCACCTAATTCAGCAGGCAGTAAATGTACCGCTAATTTGTGATCTTCTCATTGGCTTAGATCCCTGCAAACGAGGTTACTGACGCCTTCGAGCATTCAAAGGGATACGGATAGTTAGCCTAGCACGTCCTGTGCTCCCTTGCGGAGACCTGAGCCCGTCAGCCAGCCTAATACACAATCCGAATCCCAAACATACAGGTTTTCCTTTCCCGTCCATGTTCCTGAGTAGCCATGCGCGAAACCTGAGCCGTGCCTGAGCAGCCTGAGCCGCGCCTGAGTAATCTGAGCAGCGCCTGAGCAGACCCGAAAGCACGTCTCAATTCTGAGAAGACCAATACGTGCCAAATGTGTCCTTGTGAGACCGACCCATCTTCGCAATACTTGGGTATGTTGCCTACTTCATGACAGCTCACCTGAACGCTCATTGCAGGTCGGTCGACTCAGCGGTTGATCCTTAAAGTCTACAGACTTCCCTCGAAAATCGCAAAATAATAAAATTAGGGTTATATGGATCGATAAGGCGGAATCTAGGGTTTCTCATTTGTGCGGGGATATCTAGAAGCTCAAAGGAAGCTTGTGAATGATTCCGGAAAACTTTTGTGCAGTATTCGTCGGGATTACGATCAGACGATGCGGAGCAGCCTCATAGACAAAAGGCTGTAGTACTCGCTGGGTACACCCCATGGGGTGGCATCGATATGCACTCCCTTGGATAGCCGAGTGGTCATCTCTGTGCTGTCACGGGCCGAGCCTGTTGAGATGACGCAAGTTTAGCTGGAGGCTCCCACTTTGGCATCTCGCTGTTCTACAAGGCCGAGGGAGGCCTGCCAAGGCACCATGGTGCTCATCGAACGAACCCGTGCTGTGCTTATTGAGGCACTCGAACACAGGGAGGACCCCGAGGCGCAGGCGCTGATTAACTCGATCACAAGGCATGCGGTATCGATTCGCGGTACGCGCCCCTTTTGGAACAGAAAGAGACAGGACCTTGAGGCATATGCGCACAATCTTGGCTGTCCCGGTGCATTTATCACATTTAGCCCGGCCGCAGTCTATCCATTGTCCGGGGAACTCTAGGTTTATATAGCATCCAAGGTTCTTCCCGGTTAACTTCTTTTACCGTAGAACCGATATACCTATCTTTTACTCTTTTCCTATCTACTATTATATAGTCGCTAGCCGCGATAATATATCTCGGCTATATAGCGTATCGAAACTTACTTTTTTTTAACTAACCCTCCTAACCGCCTAACGTTTAGTTTCGTAATTTATAGGGAAGACCTAGGCTCGTTATTTTAATATTCCCTCCTCGTCTTTCTATTAAAACTATATAAATATACCTAACGTACTTAAGACCCCGAAAGGCCGAGGATAATATACCTATATAGGCGCCTCCTTAAGATATATCTTATAACCTATACTACTAATTTTTTTATTATCGCGTTATCTCTTATTATTATAATAACTATATATTTCTTTACGTTTAACTTAAACTACCTATAATTTTAAGCTAGTCGCTTAATACTTTACTATACCCGCCTTACTAATTTACTATAGCCTTTAAATTACTATTTACCGTCTTATATAATATCCGCCTTTAAATAAGATTAGGACCCCTCCGCCCCTAAGTATAAGCTTTTAAATAGCTAAAAGTATATCGGAAGAGATATATCTATAATAGCTTTTATTTAGCCCGCTACTACCCTAATAAGGCTCGCCTACCTTAATAAATATTATATTAAAAGCCTTAATACTAAGACCCTTGCTAAGGTCTAGCTACTTATTCCCTAGTAAGTTTCTACGCTAAAATACGCCCTAATCCTAGGTAATACTAATATAGCTATAGCTTCGCTATCTATCTTTCTTAGCTTAAATATCTTACTATATAATTTATAGGTTAACGAGTTTAACTAAGCTAAATAGTAATTTTTTATAATTAGCTATCTCTATCTCTTCGCCTTAACCTAGGAGCTTAAGCGCTAAGATAGCCTAAAATTAAATAGTAATAAAGTTAATAAATATACTATCCCCGCTTTCGTTATACGCGATTATAGTTTCTAACTATATATACCCTTCTATACTTATAATAGTTATAGCCCCTTAACTATTTCTTTTTAGAATATTACCTCGTATTCTCTACTCCTCGCTTACGTACCCTACCGTTATACTTATTATCTCCTTTACTAGCCCCGTTATTAATTCTAGCCTCGACCTTCTTTATAGAGATATTGCCTCCGCTTTCGACGAAACCTAGCGTAAGTACTATAGCTTCGTATAGCTATCGACCTTCTTATTCCTAGGGAAGCTTAAGAAAATACTTTTTAAAGGGTTCTATCCCTTCTAAGTCTTTATTATCTTCCCCGTTTATACTAATCCCTAGACGTCGCTTTATAAGAAAATAACTTAGAAACGCGACTCCTAGTTTTAGCTAGGCGTACCCTTTACGTATATAGGCAAGGTAGCTAGGCTTTTAGCTTATTATAAGGTCTTTAACCTAGTAGGAGCTTAGGCTTGCCTAAGCTTATTACGTAGGTTAGTACGCGGGTAAGACCCCCTTAATTATAAACCCGCGTACGTAAGATAGCTCTCTTCCTTATAGATTAATATACTTATACTCTAGACTATATCTATACCCCTTTAAGCTTCTATAAGCCTATAATAATTTAATCTATCCTCTTTATTAAATAAGTAGTAATAATAAATATAACTATACCCTTAGCGACGCCCCTATAGTTTTTTCATAACTAAGGTATATTAGTATAGTTAGTAAATATTTCCTAACTAATAAACTTTTTATAAGCTATAGCTTAAAACCTAGAGTAAAAATAAGAAGTACTATAAATACTAAGTAGCTTAGAAGTAATAATAATAATAAATACGCTTACTACTTTCGCTAAATTAGCGGGTAACAAAATACCTATATATAAGAAGCCGCTAGCTTAGCTAGTATAGAATAAGAAGCTAGAAAGCTTTTACTTCTTTTTTAGTAAGCTAAAAGTAAAGTTTTTAATAAATAAGCGATAGGGCTTTAATAGCTATAAGTAGATAACGTAATACGTACTCTTATATACGCTTCTAAAACCCTAAATATACTATATCGCTAGTTTTTAAGAAAATAATAAGCTAAGAGGAATTTAAAAGCTAAAAGCCTTTTTTAAGTACTTTATATATTACTTTAGTAATATATAAGAATAAAAGAAAATATAAAATAGGCTATAAACCCTAAGGTAATAAGATAGCTAATCTTTTAGAGAATTCCTTCTTAACCTTAAGGAAATACTTACGCGAGCTATAAGCTTATTAGTATAAAATAATAATACTAAGCTTATATAGTTATATAATACTATTTTACTTATACTTTATAAACTTTTAATCTTAATTAAGATACTTATAATATATAGCGCTTATATCGCTTAGCTTACGTAAGTAGCTTAGAGCTATAAGTAAACCCCGCGCTTCTAGCTACTTAGTAAGAAAAGCTAGGCTAAGGCCTTCTCCCTAGCTATACTACCTCGGACTTAATACTTAACTTAGGATATAAACGGGGACGTAGTTATAGTAGTAATATAAGCTATAATAAAGACGCTATAGCTAAGGAAGTAATTTACCTTAAGTTAGGGGACTAAAGCTAGCTAACTTATACTTAAGGCGAAGTAAGTAATATTATTAGAAATTTAAAAGTATAAAGAAGAAGGATATTACTTTTACTATAGCGTAAATATATATTATATCGCGGACTACCTATTTTATATAGGTAAGCCGCTAGTAAGTATTAAAGTAATAGTATTCGCCCCGCTATTAAAAAATAGCTCTAAAGGCGAGGCTTTTAATAATAAAGAGCTATCTACCTTTATATAGTAAGCAGGAAACGTATAGCTTTAGTATAAAAATAAGCGCTAAAGCCTAGCTTTATAAAACTAGTAAAAAGTAAGCTTATAGCTTAAATTAAAGAAAAGATAATATTTATCCTACTTATACTTCATAAAGTTAAACCTTTAACTATAGCTATAGATAAAGGCTATTAGTACTATACTATAATTAATAAGAAATTAGTTCTTAACTTAAGTATCCTTATTAAACGAATTAAGCCTTAATTAATTTTTAGCGCTTTAAGCGCGAAAAAAAGTATAATTATATATAAAATAGTATAAATAGCTATAGAAGTAGTAAAAGTTATAAAGCTTATTATTACTTATATAGTACTTTAGCTTATATACTTAGTTATCTTAAGTAAGCTATAGCTATAGTATATAAAGTTATACTTTATACTATATAAAGAAAAGCTATAGTTTAGACCGGCCTATATATAAATAGATTACTTTATAAGCTTAAAAACCTCTTACTAAGTAAGTACTTTAGACGCGAATAAGCTATTTAAAGCTCGCGAGATTATAGCCTTAGTTTTCGTAAGCTTTATTAAATATATTCGCGGGATAAAGGGGGCGAGAGTAGTAGTAGCTATAGTTTATATAGTTAGCTTAGTAAATATTAATAAAGCCTTTTAAATAAAAAAAGTAAAGTTACTTACTAAACTATATAAAATTATTCTAAAGCGCTTTTATAACCTCCTCCTTTTCTTTAGTAAGTAGGAAGTTAATAAGCTTAACCCTTATAAGCTAGGTATAGACTATAAAATTCCCTTTTATATTAATAGTTAAAAAAAGAAAGTTTTAATACTTTTTAGCTAGCTTTATAATATATCTAGGGCTAAGCTACTAGTATTAAAAAAATTACTACGTAACCTCTTAAATAAAGGCTTTATTTATATAAGTAGCTTAGTAGCTAGGGCGCTAGTCCTTTTTATATATAAGCTAGGTAAGCTTTTAATATAATTACGAAGCTAAACTAATACCCCTTATTACTTATAAGGAATATACTATATAACCTTACGAAAGCTAAGTAGTTTATAAAGCTAGATATTATTTAAGTATTTTATAAAATATAAATTAAATAAGGTAAAAAGTAGAACATAGCTTTTAAAATATAGTATAGCCTTTTTAAATAAATAGTAACCTTCTTTAGCTTATTTAAAGCTTTAGCTATATTCTAACGCTATATTAATTTAGTCTTTTATAACTTTCTTAACGAGTTTATATTTATATATATAGATAATATATTAATTTATATAAGTAGCTCTTATAAAGACTATATATAAAAAGTATACTTAGTACTTAAGCGCTTCTCTATATATAGCCTTTACTTAGACCTAGAGAAGTATAAATTTAGAATTAAGAGAGTTAAGTATTTAAGCTTTATAATCTACGCGGGCGTAAGTATATAAGTAAATTTAACGAAAGTTTATATAATTTAAAGCTAAAAGGCCCTCTCTTTAAGAAAAGCTATTAAGAGCTTTCTTAAATTTATAAATTACTACTATATATTTATCCGCGGCTTTTCTTAAATTTCTACCCTACTTTTAGAATATATAAAAAATAAACTATTCTATTAGGGTTAATTATAAGAAAACGCTTTCTATATACTTAAGAGCTTTTTCTCTTAAGTACTATTACTAATATATTAAGACTTTAAAAAAGTAACTATTATAAAAGTAAACTATAGTAACTAAGCTTTTAAAAGTATACTTTCTTAAGAAATTAATAGCTAAAGACGCTTAATAGCCTTCTACTTACGTAAGCTTATAAATATAGAGTATAACTATACTATTTATAATAAAGAAATATTAATAATAATTAGCTATTTAAAGTAATAGTAAGTAAAGCTCTATAGCTATAGTAGCTTCGAGATACTAATAGACTATAGGAACTTTAAGTATTTTATAACTTAATAGTATTTATTAAAGTAGTAAGCTTACTAAGCCGAATACTTATTATAGTTTAACTTTAGTATTAAATATAAACCTAGTAAAAATACTATAGCCTTAGATACTTTATTATAATAAGTCTAAAATAAGCTAATAGGAGTAAATATTAATATTTAGACTTTATAACTTATCTATTAAAAAGCTTTAATAGTATATATTAATTTATTACTAATAAATAGTAGCTATAAAGGGGGAAATAAAATAAGGGATACTTAAGAAGCTAACTTCCTACTTACTAAAGTAGTTTTTAGTAACGAGGAGTTTTAAATACTTTAAGACTTAATAGTAATATAAAATCGTATTTATAAAAGTATTAAGCGCTTAGTAAAGCTTAAAGCTTATAGCTTAAATCTAAAGCTAAAGCTTAAAGTATAAGTAGTAAACTATTATATAGATAAGTATAGCTACTTACGCTAGTAAAGCTAGCTTTAAGTCTTAAGAGTATCCTAAATAACTAAAGCGGGAGTTAAAAAGCCCTTAAAGTAAATATAATATAAAATAAGCTATATAACTATCTTATTTAAAAGATATATAATATTTATATTAATAGCTACCTAGGCCGCGAAGGTATAATAGCGGCTATAGCTAGAAGCTTTTACTTTATAGCTAGCCCGCTTTAATTAGAAATAATAAGGGGTCTAAGTAAATTAATAAGTTCTAGGTATATCTCTATAAGCTATTAAGTATTTTATAGCTTTTTAGTATAGCTTACTACTTATAAACTAATAGAAGTTTAAAATAACTTAATTAAAAAGTATAAGCTTATTTATAAACTATTATTACTTAAAACTAAGCGGACTAAGATTAGTAGCTATTAGTAGTATAACTTATACTTAATAGCCGCTTAAGCTCCTTAATTAAGATAATATTATTCTTTTATATTTATAAGTTTAAGCCGAAGTTATTAGTATTTTTACTAATAAAGACTATAAATAAGCTTACGTTAGCTAAGTTACTAAAAAGTAAAGCTATAGCTTTCGTATAAAAGCTATAGGAAGTAATAAACTTATACTAATTAGTAATAGTAGTATTTATATAAAAATAAAAGTAGTAAGCTAATAAAAAATAAGCTTTAGCTAAGAAATTCACCCCTAAAGATATAGTTTAATTTAACTTTTATAATTATAAAATAGTAAGCTAAAAAAAAAGATAAATTAGCTATATACTAAGTTTAAAGTATACAAAATACTTAGCTTATAAGTAATATAGCTAGAAAGCTTCTTAAGTAGAATTTATTTTAATATAAACGTAGACTTACTATAGCGAGTAGCTTTAAACTTATTACTTAGTTAGTAAACTATAGACTTATAATTACTAGCTATTTTAATTAATAAGGAAAAGGAATTCGTAATTAAAAAAGTATTAATAACGCGCTAGAAAGTTAAGTATAGTAGTAAGCGTATAAGAAAAGTCTTAGTAAAATAAACTAATTATATAGACTTAATATAAAAGCTTTTTAAAAAACTTAAAGACTTAGTAGTATTAGTAGTATTCGAAGTATAATAAAGGCTTATAAACGTAAATAATAGCTTAGAGGAAGAAGCTATTCTTCTAAAGCTAATATATAGATTATAATAAGCTTATACTATAAAAGAGAGTATATAAAGGGAAATCGGCTTATAAGCTTAATTAATTTTATATATAAAAATACAAATAAAATACGCTATATTATAGCGCTAGCTTAATCTTAATAGTAATACTTAAAAGCTAAAGACCCCTTTTTAAGCTTTAAGCTACTTTTAGCTTACTTTTCCTCTTATTTTATTTTTTCTTTTTTTATAAGTAGAAATATAGTAGCTTTATGAGCTACGAGTTAGTAGTATAGGCCCTTAGCTTACTAAGTAAAGATAAGCTTAATACCTACTTTTTTAAAAGTAATAATAAGGGCGGGGGTAGTAAGGGTAGTAAGCGCGGGGGTAAAGCCCTAATTAGTAGGAGTAAGATAGTTTAAATAGGCTTAAGGATAGCCCTAACTTCGTCCTTATCCTTATCCTTATTATTATTATTAGCGCTCCCTATTAAAAGTATAACTTAGTCTTTACTTAAACGTTAGTAATATATTTTAAAAAGTAAATAAGGTAAGTACTTATAAGTAAACTAAATTAGTAGATTATAATACTAGGAAGTAGCGCGCGATAGTAATTATAGATATTAAAACTTAGCGCGCTTTCCCCTTACCTATACTTATATTTTTAAAAGTATTTTACGCTTTAAAAGTATAAATAAGGAAAAAGGGCGCTTTAATATACTTATACTATCTATTAGTATATATATAATATAACCTATTAATAAGCTAGCTACCTTTTTCGAAGTACGTACGCTAGTTTATAGTATAGGTAAAGTAAGGGGGGACTTACCTATCCCCTTTTTTATATACCTTAGCTTCTTTCTTCTTACTTTATTTAGCTTATTAGTAAATACGCGGGATATCTAAGAGTATAAGATATATAGAAAGGCGGTTAAATAGGAATATACTAATAAAGTTAGTAAGGGTTATAAGAGTAGAAGTAAGGGTGGCCTTAGCTATAGTAGTAAGAGTAAAGGTAAGAGTAAGTAGTAAGGTCTTTACTAAGAGTAAGTTAGCTAAATCGATAGTAAGCTTAGACGCTATTTAGTATATAGTTAGCTTAATAAACCGCGTTTATAATAATAAGAGAAGAACTTATAATAAAGTTACTATTATTACTACTATTATAAATAAATAGTTAGCCTTAAAATAGAGTAAATAAGGGAGTAAAGGGCTATAGTAATAAGCGCGGTACTTATATAATAATAGTAATAGTAGTAATAAGTAAAAGAAAAAGAAAAAAAAGAAGTATAAAAAAAAGAAAAAGCCTTTTTTTAAAGCTAAAGTATAAGCTAGTAGTAAGCTACTAGCTAGCTAACGTAAAGTATTTATAATTATAGCGGCTTAAATAGCTAGAGAATAATAAGCTTAATAGCCCTAGCTTATAATATTAAAACTATAATAGCTACTATATATATAACGCTAGATTAAAGCTATCCCCGCCTCTAGAGGTATTACTAAGGGAAGGGGAGGAGGGGCTTATTATAAGGTCTTTAACCTAGTAAGAGCTTAGGCTTACCTAAGCTTATTACGTAGGTTAGTACGCGGGCAAGACCCCCCTAATTACGGACCCGCGTATATAAGATAGCTCTCTTCCTTATAGATTAATATACTTATACTCCGGACCGCACCTATGCCCCTTCGAGCCTCTATAGGCCCGTAATACCTATAGCGTTATATAGTAACCTCCGGCCCTCGAATAAGACTACGTTCTTATTATCGTCCTTAATACTTAAGCTTTCCTCGATAAGGACGCTTTTAACTACCCGCTTACGAGTTAGGCTTCTCCCGTAACGCTAAAGCGGCTAGTCGCTAGTACGTCTAAGTACGATAATACTATAGCTCGCTTTACTTTTACTAGGAAACGTAATCCGCCCCTAAGCGGTACCGCGCCCGTAACGCCCGCGTCCTTAGCCCCGGCGGCCTCCGTAAGGGCGTTTATTAAGAGACCCCTTCCTAGTCCTAAAATAATTCCGATAAAAAAGCTACGGCTTTCTCTAACTTTATCGACTATTATTACTACTTACAAAACTAATAACTCCCCCTCGTAAGATACTATCGAGGACGGTAATAGCTAGGACGTAGCGCTGCCTAGGGGTCTAAGTATAGCTAATCCTACTTTATTTAAGACCTTAACGTCCGACTTATCTCGGCCCTAGCGTATCCGTTAACCTCCGAAGAAATTCTAAGAACTAACTCGATTTAACGAAGGATAAGACTAGGGAAATAAACTACTATCTTAGAAGAAATAAACTAAATATATTAAAGTATACTTCTCTTACTACGTCCCTCCGCTACGTCGCTAAACGAGTACGGATACTATCTACTTATAATACGTACTACTTATAGGTTTTCTTATAAACCCCCTAATCCCTTTTCTAGTAATCTATACTATAGTATCCTACTATCCGATATCCTCCGTATTTTCTTACCCCGGCCGTCTCCCTATATACCCTATAAACGATAACCTCTCTATAGTACGACGGCGACTACGACTACGACTACGACGGAGGTTCTTTACTAGGGTTAGGCTTTATCTCCGCTATAATATGCCTAAGTTCCTATCGTAACTCCGCCTCGCATTCGCCCTTCCCGCACACCGCGCAGACGTAGACACCAATAAACGGGTCTTCCGCCTTGTTGAGCCATGAGTCAAGGACGATATAGACAGGTATGTGACGAATTATGTGCAGCCACAGGTAGCATTCGAACTCAGCTGTGACTGCAAAATGACGATCGGGTGTTTCAGCTATGGTCCCCGTCTTGATTAGATTCTACTGATGTTGGGTGTGGTGGCGATGTCGCCACCCAGGCAGCACCTAGAAGGTTCGAATTCATCACTAATATGGCATGACGAACTGCTTGCTGCCTAACAGGCAGCACCGTGAATGAGCGTCTTGATCTTGACAGTCTGTCTCTTGTTACATGACTTTCTTCCACTTCCACAGAGACCTCGAATTGCAATACGATTTCATGCCCGTCATACCGTTTTCATTGCCTAAGCCGCTCCACTTGTGTCCGCCGAAGGGAACGTTGGCTGCCAAGTCAAAGTGAGAGTTTATCCAAACACTGCCAGCTGAAATTTTCCTAGCCATTCTTTCGGCCCGGTCAAGATCCTTGCTCCAGACAGAGGCGCCCAGCCCAGTCTTGGTGTTATTGGCACGTCCGATAACATCGTCCTCATCGGACCACTTCATCACCGGCACAATAGGTCCGAAAGGCTCCTCAACGACGACTTGAGAGTCCTCGGGAGGATTATCGATGATCGCCGGAGTGATAAAATAGCCCTTGCGGTTTTTAAGAACCTGACCTTCCAGAGCTTGCTTCCATTTGGATTTTTCTACGTCAGCATAGAACTCCTTCACTTTTTCAAACCTGACTCTGATTAGTACTTTTCAAAAAGCTCTTGCAACATAGGATGGAAGGTTCTCACTGCATAGCGTTCTGGATCGGCCCCACCAAGACATCGGGCTCAAACCCATCCCCGGTTTTGATATTTTTCGCGAATGCGACCATGGCCTTCATGAACTTCTCATAGATCTTTTCGTGAACGTATATTCGTTTGATCACCATGCATATCTGGCTGGAATTCAAGAACGCAACGGTTGTGATCTTGGGGACGACAACGTCAATATCGACGTCATCACAAACTATTGCCGGATCATTGCCACCAAGCTCGAGTGTAACACGCTTCAGTGTCTTGGAGCAGCTTCGCATCACGGCCTTTCCAGTAGCAATCGAGCCTGTAAAGTTGATCTTATCGATGTCCGGATGTTCGGTAAGCCATGGGCCTAGATCGTCTTCTCCGCTGAGTACTTGAAGGACGCCCGGCGGGAAAACGCGCGCACCGATCTCGCCTAGCTTCAGGTCGCAGTATGGAGTGAAAGGCGATGGCTTCAGGATCATCGTGTTTCCAGTAATGAGTGCCGGGCCTAGCTTGCTGATTGCCGTCAAAACGGGCCAGTTCCAAGGGACAATGCCGCAACATACTCCGAGCGGAGGAAAAGTTTGCACGATAGTGCGTTCATCATTTTCGTCGATGATTTCGTCTTTAACTTCCATGGTCGCAAACGTCGCCAACCAATCAAGTGCCATTTCGAACTCCATGTTTGCAAGTAATAGTGGTTTCCCTTGTTCCAAAACAAGTAACTTCTCTAGCGACTCCCGTTGAGCCGCAATTGCACTCGCGAAGTCGACAAGTAGTCGTGCACGCTCCTTAAAAGGGACTTGAGACCAGCTTTTGAACGCCTTGCGAGCGTGTTCGACAGCTATGTCTACATCTTTTTTCGTAGCGCAAGGAGTTTCATACAATGCCTCTCCCGTAGAGGGGTTGATCGTGTGTCGTGTTCTTGCTGTGGGAACAAACTCGTTGTTGATGATATTCCCCGGAAATACCATTTCTTGGTCTCGTGGCTCTCGGAGGTTTGCATGCTGAGTGATTTCGATAGGGCCACTAGGAGTCGCAGTTTTCTTCAACAACTGAGAAGCCATGACGTCCGTGATGTTTGCTTAGGATCTGATGTAAGCTGATTCTAGAGGATTTCTAGTGAACTAGCAAACGTGAACGTAGTAAACACAAGCTGAGACATCTCAAAGGGTGGGTTTGGCTAACTGGAGGAAGTGCGATTTTATCGAGGGACGGTCTCCTTGATATCTTTGATTCACAGACTGAGTTGGGTATAACGTACAATCCCGTTCTCATACCAATGAAGAGAAAAGGGAGTTTCATAATTCCTGCTTTATCGCACTTTAGGACAAGATCACCTGACCTAAGCCGATATACTGGCAAGCTGGCCGTTAAGATCCGCACTAGATTACTTATAATTGTTTCCGGGCGCGTGAATAGCGGCATACCGCATGGGAACCGGGAGCCCATATTAAAGTCATAACCCTAGCTATCCGAAAATAGACATGGGTTGAGCCTTATTTCGAGACGTCTGCAAACCGGTTGGCTCCCGCCGAAGAGGAGCTAACCTAGGCTTTTGAGTCGTCGACGCATTCGGTTATATGCCTCTATTTTCTAGCCCCATCTGATACTAATGCGGTAGCTAGTCCAAGGTCAAGTTTCCGAGTTCACCGAGTAATATGATCAAAACTGAATAGTCTTTCTTTAAAGTGGAAATCTCAAAAGTGGCCTCTTTCTCGTTAACTGCAAACGGTGGCCGGGATCTATCAAATTGGCCGTAGACGATATTACTATCGCTAATATGGAATTACGAACTGCGGTAGTATAGGGGCGGGTTGAACAACTTGAACTTGTTTAAACTGTGAATTAAGAAGTTGAAGGGCCGAGAGAGCGTATCGGATCAATTGCTGCTAGACTTATCTTGTGTCTTAAAGACACTTCTGATGTCGATAAGCCTAAGTTGCTCTAGGATACTTAGATTTCTGGTCCGGTACGATCTTTATGAGAACATCCGCAACTATCTCGGATGTAGGTGTGTATAACACTTGGAACTGACCTTGTTGAAAGGCTTGTCTTGCCTAATAGTTATTGACATCGACGTGCAGTAACATCCTTGCCCGACCGCGGTTGTTTTGCCTGATGTGCTACCCAGAAATCTAGCACCTGGTATCAAGGCATCCAATCTCACGCAACTAGCCCGAGGCCGCCTAACTCTCTTGCCTAGTGTCTCCTGCGTGGGCTTAAAATTCGAAAGTTTGTACGAAAGATCTGATTCCGGCCGACAAAGCTACCCGGGTGCAACGCCTTGGGCGCTAGTCTGCTCCTCGAGGCATCCTTCCCTATATTTTTACTTTCTTGGCACGCAAGTGTTAAGGAAGTAGCCTATAAATATATACTTTGCTTAACAACTGCTCTTAACAAAACTTTTATTGAGCCGCGCGTATGCGCCGGTAGCGACTATAGCACTAGCCTCGGGTTCGCATGCCGACTTAAATACCTCGAGATAAGGTATACGATTGCCGCCGGTCTTAGCGGTAGATAAGTCGCGTATCTATGCTAGCTATACGACGGAAGCTTACCGAAAGGACTCGCTTTCCCTAGCCTAGTAGCTAAACTAGTTAATCTTTAGCACCGAGACGCTTAAAGCTTCCGTTACGGAAGGAGCGTAGCTAGACGAAGCCTCGAATCTCCGCGAACCGACTAAGACCGCCGAATATACGCTAGTCTTAATCCTCGAAACGGCTACGAAAATTACTCGCGACTAGATAGTAGCCTATAACGCAAAGCTAGCGGTATTACGGGTTTTTAGCGAATTATTTAAAGAAGTAGCGAAGTAGTTTACGTTAGACGCTAAGAATAGTATCGCGAAGTAAATTACTACTAAATTCCTTAAGTTTTAGACTTAATCGCTCGCCGACTTCGAGGAAGTACCGAAACCTACGTATAGTAGCGTTGTAGTATCCGGCGGTAGAAAGCCCTAAGGATAGCTAGCCTCTATAGCCCCCGCTCTATAGTAACGAAATTACCTAACCGCCCTTCGCCTCTAAGAGCGACTACCCGTAGCCTTACTAAAGGAAGACCTCTATATCTTCGTCCGACTTAACGCCGACGCTTTAGTACGAAACTACGAAAGATACGTAATCCGGACCTATATCGCTACTAGTATCGGTATCGACTTACGCCGCATTCCGGTAGCTTTTCTAGTAAATACGGGCTAGGCTATCTAGGCGTTAAATATAGCTATGCGTAACTTACTTATATAGCGCTAAGCGGAGTAGGCTATAGACCTAGAAGCTAAGGCCGTAGAGATAAGCTAGAAATAGTATTTATATATAGTAGCTAACTATCCCTATAAGCTTATAGACTTACGAGGTATTAAGATTAACTATAAGTAGGTAGTTAAAGAAGACATAACTTACTAAACTAGACTAAAGCTTATTAGTATATATCTATTACGATATAACTCGGGTAGTATACCTACCTAGACTCTAATTATTTCCTTTTTAAAACCTATACAAAGACCCTAGCGGCTTTTTAGCGCTAGCCGTCTCGCCCGCTATATTAATAAGCTTAGTATTCTAAGCTAATATAATAAATACTAGGACTACTATACTCGCTATAGCTACGACTAGATAGCGCGCTATTAATAGTATAGTAAAACCGACTATTATAGCTAAGAGTACGCCGCCTTTAAGTAATACGCTAACTACCTTAGACTATATTACGCTAATAAACTTAAATACCCTACCCGCTTTAAGCGCGTCTATAGTATAATATAATATTTAACGAGAGAGGAGAGGAGACTAATAAGGTAGGCGGGAGCTAAGCTCTTTATATAATAGAAGAAATAGATAGTAGATTATAATATACCTAAGTAGTCTCGTAAGAGCTTAGTATTAAGTTAATTGCGCTCCCTAAAGCGATAATTAAAATAAGAGATAATAATTTAAAAGGAATAAAAACCTTATTTATCGCGAAGCTTATGGGCTAAAGTAACTAAACCCTATAGTTTAAGGCTATTAAGTCTTAAGCTCTTAATTATAAAGTCCAGAAGTATATTAACCTTAAAGGAGATTATTATTAATATATATACTATATTAAGACTATAAAAATCCTCGAAAAAAGCTTCCATATATAGATAATGCTTTTATTATTATCTCTCTATCCTTATAGCTATAAAACCGCGCTTCACCCGTTCTTTTAATATATAATACTATCCTTCTTAGGGTTAGGGTTATATATTGGGGTTACAAAATATCTAGAAAAAATCAGCATAATTTTCTCTATATTTTATATACTATTTCCTATTTAGGAAAAGTGGGTCTTGAACCTAAAATTAGAGATTGAAAAGATGCGGCAAAAGTATAAAATAAGGTTCGTGGCAATATACGTATACTCTATAGCTACCACCAAACCTTATCACCACAACGCAGAATTTAACTCTAATCAAGCGACAAGAATGCCACCCAAATATCCCTCATATATAGTATTTTTGGCGCTTTCACATGCAGGTCTTTGCGACTGCAAAGGTCACCTAGTTCCCAAGATATTCGACTATTAGTAAAGGCGATTCCCCCTAGGAAGTTGAGAGAAGTAGACAAGCACAATCACGCTTTTCTCCCCCAATCTTGATCCAATATTTACATACTATATATCACAATAAACCTCAAAAATCAGGCTATTTACCTAATAGCCTACCCTATACTATATAAACATACCCTACACTATATCTTCCACTGTGACCTATATTAACAATTATAAACTCGTCTACCCGTAAGAACTTAAAAAACCTAAAGACCTAGAACTAGTATAAAAAGAAAAGGAAGATTAAGGCTACTATACTTCCCGACTTTATACTAGTAACCTATAATATAGTAAGAATATAAAAAGGTTTAAATTATAGCTTAGGAAATATAAACCTAAGAAGTATAAGTATAAGTAACTTAAAGCTAAGCTTAGATAATTTAATAAAGTTATTAAGAAAACTATTAGTAAGTCTCTCTAAAAAGATATTATTAGAATTATTATACTAAGGAAGTAACTATAAAAGCTATAAGCCCGGATCTTACTATTATAAAAGTATAAGCGAAGGTATATAGAAAAAATATATTTTAACCTTATTAAAGCTAAGGGAATAAAAACCTTTATATTCTAAACTAATTAAGTAAACTAAGCTTATTAAAACTATATTCTCCTAAGCGTAAAATTAATTATAAAGATAAGAGCTAGGAATAAATTCCTAGCTATAACTAAAGAGTATAACCCTTATTAGTCTAGTTATTAGAAATTAATTTAGGATTATAAAGAGAAAATTAAGAATATTATTCCTAACTATCCTAAAGTCTTAGTTAGGGAGCTCTATTAGATATTTAAAAATAATATCTTTATAACTACGAAAAATAAAGTTTTAAAAGTAGCTATTAACTAAGTCTAATAGAATTAAGGAATAATAAGTAATAAGGTAAGTATAAGACAATACCTAGCTTATAATATATATAGGATCTTTAGATTAAATAACTAGTAGGAGTACTATAAGATTTATTAAGCTATAAGTAATAAGAACCCTCCTCTAGGTTTTATAGTAAGAAATAATAAGAAAAAAGCTATAAAGAAGTAGCTTAAGGAAAATCTAAGGGATAAAGAGAAAGTAAAGAAATAGAAGCTATTATTAAAGGAGATTATTACTACTAAAAAATCGAAAAAAGTCTCTATCTATTAAACTTAAAGTTAAGAGGGGATATAAATAATAAAGCTATAAATATAGTAAGAGTCTATAATATAGTAAAATATAGAAAAGGGTTTAGCTAATCTAGGAATACCTTTATTTATAATTCTAGGGCTAATATATATTTCTTTAATAATATCTAATAGTTCGATATAGGGACTTTTAACTAAAGAGGAAACGAGTTAGTATATATAGGGGATTAAAAACTTAAGGTTAAGGGAATTAATATAGTCGAGATACTTAGTATTATAGGAGCCCCCTTATATATTAAAAGAGCGTATTATATTCTAAGGATACTAACTAGTATCTTCTTAGCTTAATAAGGAATTAAAAGAGGAATTTTATAGAATTAACTTTAGGATATCCTTTATCTTAAAACTATAAAAAATATATAGTTTAACCTTACTAATATTAATAATTAATTTATTATAGCTTTAATCTTAGAAGTTTTAGTAAATATAATAATAAAACTTTAAAAACTAAGGAAAGCTAGAATTAATAAGCTATAATATTACTATTTAGGGTATTTAGAGTCTAAAGCCTTAGGGTATTTATATTAAAAAGTATTAAATAAACGAATTACTAGCTTAACTACTTACGAATATACTATCTATATATAAATAAAGCTAAAAAGGATAATCTTAAGAAAATAACTCTTAATAAAGCCTCGAGAGCTAGGTATAGTATTTAGCTTCGATTTTTATAAAGCCCCTATAATAATATATAATAGGTAAAAATACTATATACTCTTTATATATATAATAACTAAAATAAGGTTTTACTATTTAATAACTATAAAGATAGAAGTTAAGAAGATTTACTTAAGATTTAAAACTATATTAATAATATAGTTCGAAATAAAGTTTATATACTTAGTCTTAAATAGGGAAAAAGCCTTCCTTATAAAGAATTATATAGAAACCCTTAAAAAAAGGATAATACTAATAATATTCGCCCCCTCTATACTATAGTAGAATAGTTATACTAAGAGATTAAGAGTATTATATATATAAAAGGCTAAAGTAATAATAATTAATATAAACTTCCCTAAGGAACTTTAGCTAAAAATATACTATATAGCGGCGTATTTACTAAACTTAATACTATTCTAAGACTCTAAAGGTAACTAGGAATCGCTATATAAAAGATAGTAAACTTAGCTTAAGGGGAATTATACTAAATATAGCTATATTATAAATATTTAACTACTAATTTAATACTTAAAAGTATTTAAATATATAGCTTATTTAATAATAATTAATATACTAAAATATTTAAAAAAGTAAGAAAGCTTTATCCCTTTTAATACTATAAGTATATATTAAATATCTTATAAGCTATAAAACTTCTATATAATATATTATTTAAATACTTTTAATTAAAGTAAATAAGATTATAACTATATTTAATATTTAATTTAATAAAAATTAGGCTATTAAACTAGATAAAGAAGAAAATACTAAAATATTCTAAATCTATACTTATAATACTTTTCGAAATTTAGTAGCTATTAATATAAAAGAAAAAGAAATACTAAAAATACTTAAATTAAGCTTTAATCCCTTTTTTAAGATAAGTAATATTTTAACTATTAGGGTAGAAAAATTAATAATAAAAAGTATAATAGAAATCTCTAGTCGAGAATAAAATAAGGAGGAAGAAGTATATTAAGGTACTCTTAATCTAATATATTTAACTTAACTAACCTTAGGGACTCGAAGTATATTTAATAATATACTAGAACTAGAGATACCCTATATAATATAAAAGGAAAGTATAGCTTAACTAGGGGGTAAAAATATAGAATCTTTACTTTAATTTAGTATAACTAATAATATATTATTTAACTCGATTTAACTATTACTACGAACCCCTACTCCTAAGAATTTAAGTAAACTAGGCTAAGAATTAAAGGGTAAGGTAGTAAGTAAGCTATAAGCCTTATTAATTAATAATAAATCGGAATATAGTATTACTATATAAGTTACCTAATTATAAAAGAAAAAAAGAGATATATCTAAAAGGATTAATTAAGCTAATATTATAACTAGTAAAAAAGCTTAAAAACCTCGATTAACTATTAACTATATAATAGTAAAGGCTAGTATATATAGGCTTTATATTAATAATATACCTCTAGTTCTTAAATCCTATAAATAAGTAAGGGAAAGCGAATACTAGCTTAAGTAGGAAAAAGGGATAATAAAGGAGATTAAAGCTTATAAGCTAAATAGAACTTAGTATATTATATAGAAAAAGTAAGCTTAAAAACTAAATTACGATTTTCTTCTAACTAGCTAGGTATATAACTATAAGATTAATAAAAATAGCTTTATAAAGGAATTTAAAGCCCGCTTTATTATCTAAGGAAACTATAAAGAAGACTATAGTTAAAATACTTATATAGTAACACTTAAAAGAAAAGTATTTAAACTCCTAATAGCCTTAAGATACGCGGAAGACTATAAAACTAAATAATATAATATTTAAATAGCTTTTTTAAATACCTATCTTAAAGAACTAGTATATTATTATAGCCTAATAGAATTCTTACTCCTTAGTATATACTTAAAGCTAATAAGGGAACTATATAGACTTAAGATCGCCTTAAAGTTTTAGTATTATTTTAAATAGGGATAAGAAACTCTTATTAACCCTAATTATAAATATAAAGCTAACCTAGTATATTAGTATAGCTAGTAAGTTTAATACTTTATATTTCCTATTCTTTATAAGAAGTATTTTATACTTAGCGATTATAATAAGACTTAATCTAGCTTTTATAGTAGCTAAGCTTACTTAATTTAGTTATAACCTAAGCCTAAAGTATATTAAGGAAGTAGAAAAATATATTTCTTACTTATATAATATAAAGAAGAGGTATATTTACTATTCTAGTAATAAAGTAACTACCCCGTTACTTTATATTTTAAATTCCTTTTTTATAAATAATTTAAATAATTAAAGGTTATTATAAAAATATATCTTCCTTTATATAAGAAGACTAATTAACTAGAAAGCCTTAAAATAAGATATAGTTATAACTTTATTAACTAAAGTAAAGCTTTTCTTATTAAGTTACGTAGCGAAGGAATAAGCTTTTCTTTAATAGCTTTTTATATTACTAGGGATTTAAACTATTAAATTAAATAAGATTTAGTATAATAACCTCTAAACCCTACGCTTTATAACTTAAATTATAGTAAGGCTAAAGACTAACTTAAAGTATATAGATATATATAGATTATAGTTTTATTAGGAATTTTAAATAAAGAGAGTTAAAGTAAGCTAGGTATAAATAAATAAAAACCTAGCTTATAGTATAATAAAAGTATTACTATGATACAAGTATAAAAACTTTATAAAATAGCTAGGGCTAATAAGAAAGCTAAATAACTATAAAGTAGGGGTAAGTACTAACCTCTTATAAAAAGGGGGAATATTAATCCTTTACCTCTCTATAAATATATAACTAGTCTTAGAAATTAGCTTATAAGGGGATTTATAAAGAAAGAGAGACTTAAATATATTACTTAGATTATAATTTAACTAAGGATTAATAAAGATTTAGGGGGTATAAAATATAACCTCTATAGGGGAGCTATATTTAATATTAAAATACTAAGACGAAATTTTATAATAATCGAGATAAGTTAACTAAAATATAGAAAATATAGAAAAAAAGTATATTAATACGTATTTCTTATATTTCTATATTTCTAGGAATTATCTTTAGATTTATTAGCGTAAGTTTTAATTTTAGTTATATATATAAGTTTAGCTACTACTAAGTCTACTTAAGTAAAAGAGATATAATCTTATATATAATTATTAGTTATTAATAAGTAAGTAAGACTACTAACAAAATAGGATTTATCTTACTTAGTTAAGGACCCTCTATAGAGGCTATTAGTTTAATCTAGCTTAAGGGTAATACCCTTAATAAAAGCTAGCTAGCGCCTCTTAAGTAGCTTAAGCGTAAGCGATTAGAAAATATTACTACTTACGTTTAGCTATCCCCTTTAAGAATTTAAGTAAGGTTAGGTTTTAAAGCTCGCCGCTTACCTCCTCTTAAGAAAGGGGGCTCCCCTCTTTTTACTTAAATAATAATTTACCTTTTACTTATAGTTACTACGAAAGAGTTAAAAGGTTATATATAGTTAAATACCCTTAATAAAGAAAATAGCTTAGTAAAATAAATATTTACTAATTACTAAGCTATCCCTTATCTAGAGGTTATAAGTTTAACCTAGCTTTAAAGTAAAACGCTTTATAAGGGGCTAGAGGTACTTACTAAGGCGGGCCGAGGAGGGGCTATAGCCCGTTAGTAGCTTAAAGCTCTATAGGCCGTAGGTAAACCCGCGGCTCGCCTACTTAAAAGGGGGAGGAAGGGGGGACGCTACCCTCTACGTACTATAGTAGTATATCTAGCGTCCCCCCTTAGCCTATCGACTATAAGATAGTATTTAGAACTACTAGTTGGTAGGCCGCTCCTCTTAAAAAGGGAAACCCCTCTTTTACTTATAGAAGCTACTAACTTTTTAACTAAACTACTAAAAGATATAATTTATAAAGTTAAACGCTAAGTAGGAATATACTTACTTTAATATAAAAAACTTACTTAAGTTATAAATTATATAAGATTAGCTATAGTTATATTAGCCCTCCTAAAGGGTATATTAAAAAGAGGATTTATATAAAATACTAAGCTACTCTAAGCTAGGCCTAAAAAAAGATTATAAACCTTATTAAAAGGCTATAAAAGGCGCTTATATTAGCCTTTAGTAAATAAACCTCTTAATATAAAGTTATAAGCCTATATAGAGGGGGAAAACTAGGATTTATAGGTATTTAAAAGTTATAATACCTATAAAAGACGGAGGTATCCTATATAGCTAGACTAGAGGTTTTTATATATTCCTATTACTTAATTTATATACTTTATTTATCTTATACTGCCCCTTTTAATTTATACTAACTATTAATAGTAACGCAAAAGTAAAGCCGCTAATACGTACTAATTAAAGCCGCGATGCTTTAATACGACGTTGCACGCCCTTCCGCTGCTACTACTGCCGCTCCTGCCGCTGCTACTACTGCCGTAGAGATACCTCTACCGCCTCCGTCGCCTAGCTTCGAGTTAATTAACGCCCTCTATAACTTCTTATAAAGCTTCTATCGCTAGAATAGCGCTACGATTATCCGTTTTCGAGTAATAACCGCTAAGAGGTTAACGGGACTATAATACCGACTTATATAGTATTTATATATAACCGCGGCTCGCGGTAGCCGTTAGTTAGTATAAGCCTCCGCGGCGCTTTAATATTAAGAAACAACTTAAAAAGCCTTTATTATACGTATTCGATACATATAGCTACTAGCTATAAGCCCGTAACCAACCTAACTACTATAACGCCTACTAGCTATTTAACTATAACCTTGGTATAACCCCTCGGCTAGTATTAGCTTAAACGGCTAGTATCGTATATCTAAGGTATAGGTTATATACGGATATATAAGGGATAGGACTATATCGCCCGGACTTCTACACCTACTTTAACACCTATTACGCCCTCTCTCTTACATAGCCTACAAAGCTATTTAATAACTATCGATATAACTAAATAAGAAGCCTATAGGAAACACAGGGAGGTAACTACCTAACCTTTAAGTCACTCTTTAACCTAGGAAGCTAGAGACTATTAGAATAACTATATCGAATTATCGATATAACTATAATAGAGGCCTATTAGAATTGTAGGAGGATTATTAGATGACCTCTGAGTCATACCTTGATTTATAATACGGATAATACGGCTAAGAAGGGGTCTAGATAGTAAGGAAAGGGGGTATTCCTATTAAGGAAGATTATATATATAAGGAGGCTTTTCCTCCCTTCTCTTCCCTCTTCTCTTTCCTTCCTCTCTAGCTTAAATCATAATACTATAACTAACGCATAGCCTACCTTTAAATATAGCCTATTCTTTAGAGCCTAGCTCTTGCCCTACTTTTACCCTTAGCTATCTAAGCTTAGCCTAGCCGGCTTAGTATATCTAGGGATTTAGTAAGACTGTGTAGACCTCTTCTTCTTGCTAAGTAATACCCTCTACGACTACGGATAAACAACGTGCCTTTAATAGCCTAGCTATTCGAGGTATCTACGAAGTAACTATACGTCTATTCGGCTAGATACTAGTTATTCCGTAACATTTAACTTATAAGCTTAACTACCCTATTAGGATTATAGCTTTTACTATAAAGTAGTTATAGTAGCGCTAGGCCTATTAAGTTAATAAAGCTCGCTATAATTACTCTTAATCTCTCGATTTATTAGCTTACGATATTTATTACTATTAGACTAATAATTAGCTTTAGCTTAAAAAGCGGCTTTTAAAGTATAAAGCCCTACTAGCTCGCGAGCTTAATACTATTATTAGAGACTCTTCCTAGGTTAAGTAATTATACTTCTAGCTTCGTAATATCTATAATAATTAGTAAAAGCTATAGTTTAATTCCCTAGGTAGTATAACTACTACCTAGGCCTTTATTATATAGCTACGCTTTAGTAACCTTAAATATATAATTAAGTATACTAATAATAATAAGAATAAAGTCGAGGTAGTTTTCTAGACTTATCTTTAGTATAAGCGGATATAGAAGCTATTCTTAGAAATCCTCGGCCTCGATAATATATATAAGACTAACCGCTTTAAAATATATCTCTTCTAAACTATAGGCGTAACTAATTAGAGGTTTATAGCTAACTTCGCCTTTAGCCTCGTTAAGATAGAGAAAGAGGAGGGTTTCTAGTAGCTTTATAAGTAGCTAGATAATCTACGCTAGTAAGTTAGGGCCGCCGCCCTATCTATAGTTATTACGAATAAGGAAATAGTACTTAAGAACGCTTTAAGCTAAGTCTTTCTAGCTATATAGTAGTAGCTCTATATATATTATATTAATGCTAACGTCTAAGCTCGAATTCGTTTTAAGTAAGCGTCTAATAGCGAGTTTAAAGATAAGGCTAACGAGGCTAACGAGGCTAACGAAGCTAACGAGGCTAACGAGGCTCCTACCCGTAAAAAAGCTACTATAGGCATTATAGCATTACTAGACCTTAGCTACTACCGCGAGGGTATATTAGCTACTTAAAAGGCCGTTATTTACGCCCTAACTAAAGATACCTTTACTAAGGCTTAGTTATAGCTCGAAGATAACTTCGGCTAGTAATAAGGCTATATTATTATATATATCTCTAACGAATATATAGTCTAGCGAGAATAGTAAGCTAAGTATTATATTAACCGCTATTATAACTTCGGCTAGAGAGTTAATAGCTCTATAGAAACTATATATAAAGATATAAAGTCTTATTTACTAACTCAAACTAGGGATCTCTTTTACCTCTATATAGTACTTATATAAATAATCGAAAATAAAAAGTATATATATAACTAGTAAGCGGCGAAGTAGTAGCTATTATAGCGGTAACGATATCTTAGTTAGCTATAGCTTAGCGATTTAAACGTAACTATTACGTATTAAGCTATTAACCTCCTTAACTAATAATATCGTTACGCCGAAGCTATAATACTAAGTATAATAGGTATAGTTACGCTTATATAGCTATATAGAGGGACCTTTATATAATAATATAGCTTACTTTATTCTTATAAGATTCTCGCCTAGCTATAATTAAGCGAGCTTCTTAAGAAAGAAGATATTTACCCTCGCTAGTAGCTTAAGAAGCCTTTAGTAGGAATCCTATATATTTATATATAAATTTTACTAATTTTTACTATTAAGACCTTACGGAGCTACTTCTTTAAATCCGTAATCCCGATATTATATAAAACCTTTTCGTAGCTGACTACGTATACCCTAGAACGGGAAAGTAGCTATACTTACTTTACTTATATACTAACTATTATAAGCCGCTTTATTATAAAGGAAGTCGTTATTATAATCGAGCTAATAGAGTACTTAGCGCTTAGCCGTAAGCGTAAGGCGAATGCCCTTACTTATAGAGGTTAATAAGCTCTAAGGTACTTTAGACTAAATAGCGCCCTAGCCGCTATCCTTATAGCAATCGAGATTATCGAATAATATAGGTAAAATATAGGGTACTAGATCTATAGGTAGACAAGGAAGGGGAAGTAAGGTTAGCAGAGGCGGCCGCGTTATAACGCCGCGGCCTTTATAAGCGGTATTATAGCTAGCTTTATAGCTAATAATAGATATAATCGTAATCCCTAGCACGCTACCTAGCACGCCTCCGTTAGCTTAACCGGATAATTAACGGGCCGCAAAGTTATAACTTTACTTAGCCTAGGCGGAAATACGTTTTTTAAGCGAATTAGGCCGTAGCCTAGCTAGCCTTAACTCTATAGAAATAGTAAAAAGTATAATATCTAGCTAAATTAAGGGTTGGCTTTTATTACCCCTATTATAATATAAATATAACTTTAGGGGATCTCTTTAGTACCTAGGGCTATAAAGCTAATTTAGCTAGCGCGGCCTAGCGCGGGCGGGGATAGGCGGAATGTGGGTTTACTATTTAATTAGAAATATACTACTATGTAATTAGCAATACTCTATTTTATTTCTTTACTTCTATCTTTTTTTCTTTTTTCTCATATAATCCCTTTTTTTTTCTTTTTTTCTTTTCTCTTTTAAATCTTTTTAATTTTAATATATTTTTCTATTTTTCTTTTTATTCTCTTTTTTTTTAATTTTTCCTAACCTTTTTTAGTATTTTTCTTTTTTTTCTTTTTTTTTATATAGTTCTTATAAAATCTATATACTTTTTTATTATAACGGTATTTTATTCTTTAATTTTACCTTAAGATATACTATTATAGTTATAGTTTTTAAGGTTTTCTTATTAATATAGTATTTAATTATACTCCCCTTTTTTTATAAACAAATCCTTTAAACTTATTTATCCTTTATAATTTTATTTAAAGGTTAGGTATATAAAAGCTAGTTAATATATATAAGTAGGCTAGCGTTAAATTACTTAATAAACTAAATTCCTTAAGTTATATAGTAGTAGTAATTTACTATAAGTATAATACTTTCTCTAAGAGATATATTAGTTTTATAAAATCTACTTAGTTTTCTTAATAATTATCTTTTTAAATATAAAAGTCCTTCTTTAAAGGGTATATTAACTTCTATAGTATTGCCTCTATTTTAAGTCTCATTAGTTCTTCCTTTCTTACTTTGCGTAGTAAAGTATATAAAGCTATAAATTTAATATCTCTTATTTATAGCTATTTTACTCTTTAATCCGAAAAATCCTAAAGTTTTTCGGCTTATAGCTATAAAATTAATTTATTAGATATTATTAAGCTTTTTATAATTAATCTTATCTTCTTAAGATAGAAGTAAGAAGTAGATTTCTAAGATTAGTTAAGAGCTCTTCCTTAAGGGTAGCTAATTATCTTCCTCTATAAAAAAGCTTAAAAACTTAAGCTAATATATTAAGTCTAAAGATTTTATTTATTTATTTTAATTAAATAGTCCCTCCTCTTTATTACTATTATCTTCGTTAGATAGTATTTCTTTAGGTTAAGATTTAGTTTAGCGTCTTATTTTAGGTTATTCCTTTTAGGTTCTTCCTTATTATTCTCGCTTATAAATACTTTTTTCTAAAAGCTAATTATTATCTAGAGAAGTTTACTACTTATTATTATTTTTAATAAACTTCTTAAGTTTATCTTCTTATTAAGTCCTTTAAGTTAAATTCTATTAAAAGTCGCTAACTAGTAAGCCCCTATATATTACGCTTAAAAAATTACCTTAAAAGGTTTATTTTAGCTAGTTTAATATTTTACTATTTAAAAGAGACTATTTAATTTATATAAATTTAAAAAAAATTAAAGTCGCTTAGAAGTAGTAATTACTTCCTAAGTTAATACTTATTTACTTTATTAACTTATTTTATAAAGTAAAAGTAATATTACTTTAGTTTTATTTCTATAGCTTAAGTATTTTTTATTTTCTTTTTATTAAATAGAGTTTAATAGCGAAAAGTATTTAAGTATTTATAATAATATTTTGATTAATTACTTTTTAAGTAGGATATTTTACTTTAAATAGTAAAATAGGTTTTTATTTATAAATAATATAGAAAGCTAATATTTTATAGGAGGTTTTAATTACTATTCTATTAGTTAAAAGTACTTAATTTAGTTTATTTTCTATTTTCTTAAACCTCTACTTAGTTTAGCTAAATAGTATAAAATACTTTTATAGCTAACTTTTTAGACTATATTCGCTTTAGGGTTCTCTATTAAGATTTCGATAACTTTTATACTTAAGTTTTCTAAAGTAAGTTTAATATTATTTTAGAATTTAAGTTTTCTATTTATAATTACTATTCTTATAATTTTAAAGTAGCAGTAAATACTAAAATTAAATTTTAATATAGTATTTACTAAAGCTCTCTTAATAGCTTTAGCTTCTACCTATCCTATAAGGTTATATTTAGCTTTAAATAAGTAGCTATATTTTTAATTAGAAAGTAATTTAATATCTCCTTTAGTTACTTTATTAGTAAGATTAAATAATCCTTTAGGTTTCTAGAATAGTCTATCTACTATTATATTTTATACCTTTATAATATACTTTATTAAGAAATTAAAAAAAATATAGCTAATTTATTTTATAATTATTACCCTTAGTATAATATTAATAGCTTTTTTAAGCTAATTAATAAGGACTTTTATATCTATCTTTAGTATAAAGTATATACTATAGAAGTAATACTTAAGTTATTAAAGCGTAAAGAGGATAGCTTTATATTCTCTCTTAATTATATTATATTTATCTTCCGCTAAAGTTTAAGTACTATCTTTAAATTAAACTAGCTTTTACTTCTTATTTTAAACTTATATAAAGGTAACCTTTTAGCTTAAACTATTAATATTATATATAAAAATAATCTCCCTTTAGTTATTAAAAAGGTTAAGGGTTATTAAGTAGGGTTAATATATAACTTTAGCTTTAATATCTTTTATTACTACTTTTTATTTTAGTCTTTATTCTTATAGGGCTCTCTTTTAAAGTAAGCGCGAAAGGGGCTATATTCTCTCTATAAAGCTTTTAATTTAAACTTAATAGTATTTAATAAATCCTAAGAATACTTAAATTTTATAGAGGTTTTTATAATCTTTTTACTTTTTTACTTTTAATACTTTTACTTTAGTTAGTTATTTATTACTTTTTTAAAAAAGTATTTTATAATTTTTATTAAAAACTAGTAAAATTAAGACTTCTTTTTTAAAATTATATACTTTAAGAGTTTAATATTAATAAGTATTTTATTAAAATTAATAAAGTACTTTAGGATATATTACTATATTTTAAAAAAAGCTTTTTTTTCTTTATAAGTTTATTTTAGCTTATAAATACTTATATTATTAAGGGAAAGCTTAGTAACTATTAAGATTAAATTAAATAGTATTTTTTATATAATTTTTATAAACTATCTTACTAAATTTATTACTATTTAGGGAAGTATATATATTTAAAAGAGCTTTCTTAGGGTTATAAAAGTAATTAAAAGCTTACTTTTTAAATTAAAAAGGACTTAATTATATCTTAAAAATAGATTTTATAATAAAAGACTTTTATAAAGTATAGATTTCTCGCTAAATACTACTATATTTAGTAATAAGTTAGTATTTTAAAGTCTTTTTCTATTTAATAATATTACTAAATTAATAAGCTTTAAGTTACTACTTTCTTTTATTATTAAAAACTAAGGATTTTTATTAAACCTTTAGCTTTACTTTAAAATACTATATATTTATCTTTCTTTTAGTAAATTAACTACTTTTAGTAAAAATACTTTTAAAATTAAAATCTTTTATACTTACTAAGCTACGTAGGGTACTATATTAATTAAGATTAATAGTATAACGAGGGGGTAAACTATTTCTTTTTTTAGAAAGTCTAAGTTAATACTACTTCGCGGTTAAATAATATCTTTTCTAGAGTTTCTCGTTTTATAGTGTTTAAGGTATCCTTAACTTGCGCTTTAATTAAATAAAGTCTTTTATTTATAAAATAAGTTCCCTTCTTTATTTTTAAGAATTTCCTTATAAAATACTTAGAGAATTTCCTTTATTTATTTTCTCGATTTTTAACTTTATTTTTATATT
>KQ030567.1:0-104692 GCA_000956045.1 Hirsutella minnesotensis 3608
TAGATACAGTACTGATTGCAAGAGGCATACAGGACGACTAAATGGACCCTCTGGTAGCCTTCCGAGCGCTAACCGTCTTGGAAGCCCTCCCGCCGGCGCCAGTGCATTTAGCCCTGGCCTACGAAGTACAACTGCTCTCCTCTCCCAGCCGAGCTGCGCAAAGGAACAAAAATGGCAGAGAGGAAGCAGACTGAACTGGCGTCAAAAGCAACCTCATGCACGAAACTGGGGAGTGATCGCGGATCGATTACAATGCCAACCCAACCAGGCAATGTGCTTGTCACAGTCACTCTTCAGCCACTCACGGGCCAGCGTCGTCCCTCCCCTTTCCCCCTTGCGCTTGAGGCTCATTCGAAACGCAGAGGAGCGGAGCAAAAGAAAGTTGTTCAAGGTCGCATAGGGGCAACACCATGTTCATGGAGCTATAGTACATACGCTGTCGCAAGACCAATCATGCCCGCGGGACGTGGCTTTGATTTGACTCACTGAACCTGCTCTAGAATCCTCTTCGATCCTGGGCGCGACTGCCGGCCGTTCAAGACTTGCTGCAATGCCAGATTCACGCGAGACACCGCCGATCACGTACCGTCGCCGCTAGGGAATCCGTTCGTGCCCTAATCGGCCGGCTTGTCCATCCGCTTCTTCCGCCGGCCCGGTTCCGGGGATCTTTTCTCACTGGCCAGGCTTCGGCCTCGGTCGACCTGTCGGCTTCTTCAGCCCTTTCAGCCCAATGCTTCCTCGACCAACTGACTGGATAAGATGTGCAGCCGTGTCTGGAGCCACCCTGGCAAGTCCTCATTGGCCCAGCCTCAAGGAGGCCAAGCCTGCTCACGTCATGAACGTGATGGGCACTATCCAGCATCCGTCCGCGACCAACTCTGCACTACTGCAGGTGACCCTGGCCTGCCATGATCGATGCTGCCTCGAATCTGGCCCGATGCTTGGGAATTGCCGTCATACGTGCGATGCACACGTTTTGGCAGACCTCACACTGCCGGCAATCATTCGTCGCTCTTATGCTCCGAGTTCAGCCAACAGCACGGCCAGAGAGCAATGCTGAAATCACTTCTCCAGCGCCCTTCATTCGGGCCGTTGGTTACGGCTTTGGGACCATTCGCCCGAAACCAACCGCCCCTACCGCGGGCAATTACTGAGACAAATCAATGGGCCGTGACGTGCTCAAGGCTCAACCAGCGTGTAGATGACCAGCAAGCATGACATCTGCACGGCAACGCTTGTGGCCAGCAACATGGCAAACATGGTGCCACATCTTTGCGGCAATGGGATGGACGCAAGCGCGCTGTGCCATTTCCCTGCAGTAGAAGCCATGAGATGGAAGCAAGATGGTCGGCAAGAGCTAGCACAATGACGTTGCCGCGGCCAACGCGTCTTGGAAGATCGCAGTCTACTGCACGACTAACAAGTCGTTCATTAGAGGCGCACACGTTGTGTCTCGCATCTCCACCCGGGGCATAGGCAAATCTCGACCCCTTACACGCTGGATCGGCGTTTTGTTCATTGACGTGCAGTTCTGCGAATGCCGCTTGACGTTTGACTTCAGCTCCTCTTTGCTGACCCAGTTGCCTGCAGTTACATCTTCGTGTCCAAGATGGTGGACATTCGACTGTCTCCCGCAAATGATTTGATTTGCATTCGAGATTGAGCCTTGGTCGAGCATCAAGGTGTAGCCAAACCACCAGACGGCGCGCTCAGTCTGGGATGCCGCCTCCGCCGATTTGACTCTGGCGGCATTCCGAGCCGGCTCGGGAGCGAATCCCGCTCCATCCAGAGGACATTGACGCTCTAGCTTGAGGGTCTGGCGCGTCCAACTCATCGGCCAAGGCTTCGGACTTTTGCAGGCTCGCACTCTGACGCGGTTCCCACGCGCGCCGGCGCGCCCCCGAGCCAGGCATAGACTGTGTCGGGGACCTGGGGCACCTTCTCCCGGATTCGACCTTGGCAGAGGTCCAGGTCAATTTGTCTTTACTAGGGCATCTGATTCAAAACGCTGAAACGCAACGAGCAGATGCTCGGTTCTGGCGCCTAAAGGTTATAAGCGAACGCCGGTGTGAGTACGTTACCTTCTTCGACTTACCCGTCAAGTTTTGATGGTGTACCAACTCTAGTTGGCACTCGCAAAGCCAGACTTATGTGTGGTGCTTTCCTGTCTCTAAGAAGCAACGGGGCTTCTCCAACTATGCAAATGTCGCCACTATTGAAAAGCTGTCGGACTAACAACAGCTGTCCTTGACGCCACGGATTCTTGGAGAATGGATCACGTCGGTGCGCCTAGCGTTTCTACGCGCCTTTGGCGGCGAACTTTGCCGACTTGCACTGCTAGATACCGACAATGATGCCTGAATGTGCGCCGAAGTACTGCTGAGATCGAATACATCATCATCGGTTTCGACTGTTGAGGCCTTTCAAACACACTCAGTCTTTTACCGTCGCATGATACGATGAAAAGTGGTGTTCGGCGACGAAGTTGCTCGTCTTTACTCTCGCCCAACGGTTAAGCCCGGCGCCGTCAGCATAGAGCCATGCATGCGACCCGAAGCCCCAGATGTCCGTCAAGTAGGACAAGACAAGCCTCTTGTGATTGCTGCGTGAACAATCCAGCCGTCGACCATCGCCCTGCTTGTATCGTCGTAGGACTCGTAGTTGTTGGCCATCTCCCCCGGCGGCGCGGCGGATCGCTGGGCACCCGCCTGCTTCAAGTCCTGCCGCCAGACTGGGGATAGAGATACCGCGATGAAGCAGCGCCTCTCACATGGAAGCGCAGCCTTCAACATCAGATTCGAAATGGAAAGAGGCGTATTATCGTATTTTCATGCTATTTCACGGGATATCAACGTCTGTTCCTGCAGCATTGCAAACCGCCATACATAATTTGTTCCATATCATCCCCCCCTGACCCAAACCCCTTTTCGAAAACGCCTTGGCTTCATGAACGGCCGAAATTCCAAATCTTTGACCAAACGCTGCGCTTTTGCTTGTCCTCGTAATTCTCCTCCCGCACATTGTGCCTGCCGACAATGGTCAGGAAGACCTGGTCCAGCGTCGTCGGGCTTACGCTGTAGTGCTCGACGCCGAGTCGCGCCTTGTGTTCTTCCAACAGTATCAACAGCTTCCCGATGGCGCTATGTTGGTTATGGAGACCTGGGGCGGCTATCGAGTCGTTGGACTCTACCTCGAGGCTGCCGCTCTCCTCATCTGTAATGGCCTTGTCGGTGTCGTGCTGCATCGATCCAGCACCTCGCGAAGCCGCAAAGACGTCGCTTGCCGCGACGGAGAAGCGCATCTGCCCATGATACGTCTTGGCGTCAAGGATAGCCGAGGCGAACGACTCCCTGATCCATTCCGAGATCCTCGCCATCTCCTCGTCCGATGTTCGCGGCGCTGTGCGCGACACCAAGTGCACGTGAAGAGCGTCGCCGAAGCGATGCCGGAGATCGTCTGGAGTACCGAGAGCCAACATCCGGCGTGCAAGAATGCCAGCTCGTCCAGCCAAAGCATCTGCTTCCTCCATGCTGTGCGTCGTGAGCAGAATGGAGCGTCCAGCGACGGCGCCTGCGAGCGTCTTCCACATGATGCGCTTCGAGGCGGCGTCGAGGCCGGAAGACGGCTCGTCGAGCAGCACAACCGTGGGATTACCCATGAGTGCTATCCCCAGACTCAACTTGCGCTTATTTCCTCCAGAGAGGGCATGGGCCATGCGAGTCTCGAATGCCTCCAAGCCAACGGCGCGCAGCACCGTAGAAACGTTGTGGTCGACATCAGGAATGCCTCGGACACGAGCATAGAACACCAAGTGCTCGCGAACAGTCATCTGATCGAGCGCATCGATTTGTGGGCAGACGCCGAGGTGGGTTCTTGCGGCGGCCAGGCTCCTCGTCACCGACTTGTCTTCGACGAAAACATCGCCGCCGTTGCGGCTGGGTTTAATGTCGCCGCGTATCAGCGAGATTGTCGTCGACTTTCCTGCTCCGTTTGGTCCCAGCAGTGCAAAGACCTCGCCACGCTTGATGCCAAATGTCACATTATCCACGGCCGTATTCTTTCCAAAAGACTTGGTCAAGTTCAACACGCGCAAGCCGTCCTCGGAGGCTCCACCGCTAGTGACGCGGGTCATCTCCTGAACAGTCTCCTCATCCTGCTCCTCTCCGTCGCTAGCGGACGGAGTGCGCCGTTGCATCAGCTCTCGAATGGAGGATCCAACAGAGCCACCATCAAACCAGATGAGCAGGGCGAAAAGCGCCAGACATTGGATGATGAGATACGTGATTGGACCTCCATACATGAGGAAGCTCCCGGGTTTCTCCGATATTTTTTGACCGTCGCAGGCCGTCGAAAATAGGTTGGTAGAGATGAACAAGGCCCGCATGGCGGAACCAATGGGCGCGAAAATGGAAATGACATAGTGGCAGATGATAATCGTCCTGTCAATCTTGTTGACGCTGACATAGGTGATGACGCAGACGTACGCAATCAGGTATGCTAGAAATAAGACGCCCTGATACGCCGCGGCCCACGCAAAGGACGAGAGCTGAGTCTTGGTGAAGAGGGAGACAAAGTAGGCCAGAATGGTTGACGCAAGTCCGTAGAGGAAGAAGACGACAAAGACGTATTCAAGATGGTACCAAATGTTGGACAAGGCGGCCCACAGACCCGTCGCGATGGCAGTAGCAACAAGAGCAATGGTGAAGTCGAATGCTAGGTATGCCAGCCACAGAGGCAGCGGTCTTACACCGTTGGAGTATTGCAGCGCGCGTACAAACCTCCTGCGCTCGTTGCTGGGATAGAGGGCGAAGAAGGCGGGATAGCATGCGAGGGCAATGCCCATGTACACGACCAGATTCAAGGCGTCGCCGATGCCGGGGTTGAAAGGCACGTCGAACGGCGACCAAGTCGTGGCAATGGTCGTGTTGGTCAGAAGCACGTCGAGGAATTGTTGCGCTGTCAGGGCGCTCGTAACAAAGAGGTTGGCTACCCATCCCACGGTCGGCGGCGTGTTTGCATCCCCGAGCCAGAGGCCGGTTGTGATATTTTGGCGATCGTCGGCGATGGATTGTCGAAACTCGTCAAACGTGTTGACGAGTCGGATGCTGCTGATGACCGCCGCGCCGCTGCTCGATCCGCTACTTGAACCCGCAAAAATCGGCGCAAAGAGGGCACTCGTGGCGGACTGACTGAAGCGCGACGGGGGACCGGCGAGGAATATGACGCTGTCCTCAGCGCTGATTTGGCTAAAGGCATCTTCAGTGCCCGATGAAGAAGATTGCGCGGCTGCAGAGCATCCCATCGGTGACTTGTTCCGCACATAGAGCGAGGTCAGAGCTGCGGCGAAGATTGGAAGGCAGAATGCAAGAAAGTACAAGATCCAGTTACGTTTGAAGACAGTGAAGCGCTTTCTCAACAAGATGGCGGCTTGCTTGGAGTAGCCGATGCTCGTACCGTCCATGAGCTTTAGATTCTGCTGTTCGCCACTGGTCTGGGATGAGTCGTCTCCCTTTTCGGTCGCTCGAGTCTGTACATTGGCGTTCTGAAGCAGTTGCTCGTCCTTGATCTCCTCGGCAAGTGACAAGAAGACGTCCTCGATTGTCGGACTCGAGAAGCGGTAATCAGTGATGCCGGCGGAGTCGAGCTTCTTGACTACTTGGGCGGCGAGCTCTGAGGTCGGGGAGACATAGGTAGTCTGGTCGAATGCGTCCTTCTTCTCGACACCTTGGATATCGGGCGTATGCGTGATGCTCGGATTCTTGTAGACATGAACCCTGTAGCCCCCGCCTAGCCTATCCTTGAGCTCGACCGACGAACCGGCGGCCCGAAGTGTGCCTTTCGATAGAATGGCGATGTGATCCGCGAGCAAGTCGGCTTCATCAAGAAAGTGCGTCGTCATGATGATTGTCCTTCTACCGCGTTCCGCCAAGAGAATGTCCCAAATCTTTCTGCGAGACAATGGGTCGAGGCCACTGCTCACTTCGTCGACGCAGCACACAGCGCTTCCGCCTGTCAACATCATGCCAAGCTGAAGCTTTCGCTTCTGACCACCAGAGAGAGTCTTTGCAAATGATTTGCGCTTGGGGTACAGATCTATGGATCTGACAAGTTCGGCGATCTCGTCCTTGGAAGCCGGCTTTTCGGGCGATTTTAGACGGTTAAAGATGACGAGGTGTTCCTCGACCGTCAAATCATCCCAAAGGACATTTTTCTGGGGCGCGATGCCCAAGCCTCCGGTACCGTCGATAGTGATTGAGCCGCTTGTCAGTTTGTGCAAGCCGGCTATTGCATCAAGAGTAGTGCTCTTCCCGCTGCCGTTTGCGCCGAGAAGTGTGACAATTTGCCCCCGAGGGGCGTCGAAGCTTAGCTCCCTGACTGCCACAACCGGCTGCGCGCCCTCTGACGACTTCTTGAAGATGGATCCGAGGCGAGAGAGAGAACTAGGATAGTAGATTTTGGTGAGTTGATTGAGCTCGACGGCGTTGTCTGTCAAGTTATCGCGAGCTTGATTCGTTTGTAGATGACGCCCCTTGGTCGCAGTGCCGTATCGCCACCGCTCGATTACCGCCGCGAGTAGGGGATACACGAAAATCTGCACAATTAGAAACACCCACAGCGCAATTCCAGGAATCTCCCATGGGCTGTCGGGAGGCATCTCGGTCAGACTAGCGGCCCTATCCTGCTTCTCGAAACGAGCAAGCAAAGTGACGAAGTAGACGTAGCAGCATGGTGAGAAGAGGATAGATAGAACGGCGACTGTCGGCGTGTTTGGGGCGGTGATTGACTGGGCGAGAATGGCGAGTAAGAGGGTGACGAGGATGGTGGTGATGCTGCTGAGCTGTGCCTTTTTGAAAAAGGAGGCGCAGAGTATAGAGAAGGAGGCGAGAGCCAGGCCAGTGAGGAGATGGTGAATGACGACAATGCCGACGCTGGTGTTGACAAAGACGCCAAAGCGGATAATGATGGAGCCAATGATCCAAGCTGGGGCGTAGACGGCGGAGAAGGAGAGGTGATGAGAGAGGACCCTTGCAGCCTGGGCCATCCAGGGATGAGCAACAGGCATCATGGCGTCTATCAGCTGCGACATGCCACTCTCGCGCTCCGTGGCTATGAAGCCCGTCAGATGATATGTGATCCACAGAACCGTGGAGATGAAGGCGACGCCCATGAAGTTGGTGATGGCCGAGTGGTAGACCTGACGCACCTTGCGATCGCGCTCCTCTTGGGTAAGACTGGTGAAGGGCATCTCGGAGGTTCGGGCGAGAGGATCATTGCTGCTTCCTTGGAGACGAGCAATGGCGGCATCGACGGCGCGTTGCAGCGGTAACAAGTAGACCTCCTCGGGGTTGGTGGATATGTCGACGTCGATGGTCAGGGAGCTCCGGGCCAGCGAAGCATCGGTACGGATGGTGTAGTTCCAGATTCGACCCGGGCCCTCGGAGGGCGAGGAGCGCATGACGACGGCGGCATAGCATTCGGTGTTGCCTCGGAGGGAGCTGCGGCATTCGGTGACGAGAGAATCCTCATTGTCGACGCGAACCGGGCGCATGGGGGCGCCGTAGTCGGTCGTCTGGCGGGCAATGTCGTCGAGCACTCGCGAAATGTTGCCTCCCTGGTGTCCATTGTCGACTAGGACAACCTTTTGCCGGCCGGTGGATATAGCTATGCTGAAGGCTTCGGACAGCGCCATGACGGGATGCGGGTTTCCGATTCCATAGGTGGCCGGAGGCACAAAGAGATTCTTTGCGAAGCTGAAGAAGGCGGAAAGCAGGATGGGCAACAAGAAGGACATGACTGTAATGAGCAGCAAGTGGCGAAGAAGCAGACTCCGCCAGTTCTTGGACATGAGAGTCCATATCTGGCTGAGGAGCCTCATGTTGGCTCTCGTCCTGCCAGCAGCATTGCTCGAGACGATGGCCATGGCTGGTGGATGTGTTTCTGCTTCTGACGGCTGGCCGGAGAAGACGGCTCTTTTCGGTCCAAGATGCCCGATTCTATCTCTGGACGAGAAGCAGATGGAAGCGGGAACGGGCCGTATACCGTTTCAGGGCTCCATGGGGTAGGTCGAGCGAGGCGCCTCCGCCCTATGGTGGTGTAATTGGTGTGCTGTGGTGTCACTGTCGCCGAGTTGCAAAGACGAGAGAAGACAACGACGAGGGCAGACGGAGATGCTATGGTCCAGTGCAATGCGCAACTGAACTTGTTTTTTCTCTCGGAAGCGAAGGCCGACAGAGTAGCTAGGTATGGTTTTCGAGAACAATGGATCGGCGGCGGGAAGACCAGGCCCAGCAAAAGGATGAAGAGCCCGGGGAGGGTCTAGCGTCGGGGCGAACGGGGGCAGCGACTAAAATGGGGCGCTGACAATTGGGCCAAGCAACACGATTAGGGCCGATCGCGTAGGATGCACCCGCTGACCGCGGAGAAGGATGCCGGGGCGAAGCCAAATATGTACATGTACACGATACGAGGGTGAACCGACAGAGTCGATGAAAAAGACGACGGATGAGCACGCAGACGAGAAGAATCAAAGCCGAGAAAAGCGTACGAGAGAGGTGAGGTACGCAGTCGCCTTCACCGGGCCGGTCTCTGGGACTAGGTAGGATTCGTGAGCACGACCAGGGGGCGGAGGCCCTCGCGTTTCGGGAGCTCGGACCTTGCGGAAATCGATTGCGTGTTGCATCTTTACGAGTTGACCTTTTGCCTGCTGCTCCGTCCCTCGGCGCCTAAGATCCAAGGCCCAAGTGGGTCAGACGCTTGGTTAGTCCTGGAAGCTGCAAGGACGAGAGCCATTTTGCACCTGCCTGACCGCTGTCATCCGACGATGAGCCCTAGAAACAAGGCAGACAGTCTCCGTTTGGCTGCCGACAGCCAGCAGATATTTTTCCACAATAAAACAACCCGCAAGCCACGACAAACATGGTCGTCGCATCTCATCAAGCAACGTCAGACTCGAGACGAAGCGGCCCGTCGCACAGCTCAAAAAGGTAATCGACAATAGCCACTCCTCCCATGCACAACTCAGACTCAGACTCAGATTCGACATGTCTCTCGGCCACGGCTTGACGAGGCGCACAAAGCTTATTCTGCCCTATCAAGACACGACCCCATGTCTCTCTCCCCCCGTCGACATGCAGGGCCACCCGCGCCATTGGGTTGAAGGACTTTGTCGAGCTGTCGAGCAAAGCGACGAGAGTAATGCCAGCCTTGCCCGGCATGCGCGTCCACCTCATCCTGCGCCTGTTTGCATTCGTCACTCGACTTCAAGGACACGTCCAATTGAATAATAGATCAACAGATGCGAACCGACGACTGCCCCGTATGAGACAGCATCCTTGACCTGCGCCGAATCCGGGCGTAGCCTCTTCCGTCCTCGGGCCTCCGGACTCATGGTTACTCCGACGCTGTTCAAGCGCCGCCAACAGATGCACACTCTAGGCATCATTACGAGCCATGGTCTTCGTCATCGCACCGGCCTTTGGTCCCCTCTTGGCGTGCCCGAGTACCCTGTACGACAAGGGGCACGCAGCACGAAGCTCGCGGGGCGCACCAGCCACGCCTCCTTGTCCCGTGTTGCCTGCGTGTCAGTTCTCACAGCAGCAGTGCCGGCAAGGCATGACATGCATTGGTGCCTCGATAGGAGCTCGTGGCTACAACGGACGACTCGGCAACAAGCTTGGCCAACTGTCGCGGGTGCAACAAATGCACTTGAGCTTCCCAAAGGTCCATTCAAGTCTCGACCCATGCATGTCGACAAGGACAAATCGTGGCTCACGTCGCCTCCAGATCAACGGCGCGCTGTCGAGAATCCTGCATAGCGGCACATGGCTACTCAATCAGGAACCCGCCGCCCTCGCCCTCGTCGTCTACGACCATGTCCAGCTCCTCCGTCATGTCGCTCTCCGCGTCGCTTATGCCGGCTTCGAGCTCCGCCTGTCTCTCCGCCTCATCCTTCTCCACGGCGTCCACGCCGCTCCAAATTCGCTCGCGTATCCTCAGACCCATGAGCAGCTTCCTCCACATCCGCAAGGCCAAGAGCCTCTTCCTTTCGTCTGCCAGCTCCTGCTCAACGTTGCCTAATCCATCCAGCACCGCCTGTACCGCCTCTTGATACTCAGCAGCCACCACGATGCCTCGCAGCACCGCCGTCCCTTGCCGTCCCTTGAACTCAAAGCCCGTCAGCGCCGGTGCATGGTCAATACCCAGCAGGTAAGCGGCTCGCCGGGCGTGCTCGTGAATAATGTGCACCGCCCCTCGTGGCACCATACTTGGCACGTAGACCTCAATGTTGCCAAATTTGTTTTTGGGCACGCGTCCATTGCGAACCGGCGGCGGCTCGTATAACTCGGTTTGGTCTAGCCTGTAGACAGGCACTCCGGCGTCGTCGGCCTCTACCTCTTCGGGGCTCTCCAGCCTCGACCTCCTGGGCTTCGCTCTCTTTGGTAACCATTTGGCGGGTATCTCGTTGGGCTTCACCTCTCGTCCCAGGCGATACCACTTGTCTGCGCTTCGAACTACGCGCACGTCCTTTCGTCGGTACACTTTTTCCAGCGGCCCTCGCGTGCCGGAGGCGACGGTGCCAGATGGCGTCGCGTCCGGTATCAGCGCCTCGTGCCGCCGTAAATGCCTTTCCAGGGCATATACGGGATGGTTTTTGAAATCTTGGACATTTCGCGGCATCGGTTCCCTAGCTTCGGCGCCAGCGAGCTCGTTATCCTCGATCAGGTCCAAGTCGGTCGGCCGCTTGGGTCGAAAAAACTTCATGACCCTCCGCCACCATGCATCCCCGTCTTCCATGGCGCTTTCAACTCGTAGTTTGCGCGTCTTGGCAGTGTAGGCCTTGGCATACCTCCTCGTGACATCCTTGGCCGTTCCGTCGGCCTCAAAGGCAATGACGTAGCACAGGCTATTCTCCTTGTCCGTAATTGGAGGCTCAAAGATCTTTGGCTTCCAGAAACTGCGCAGCACTACTGGGTCGACGGGCTGCCATTTCTGGTGGCCGACGTCGAGCACCTCGACCCAGTATACTGGAAACGGAGACTCGCGGATCTTGACTGGTGCTTCAAACGCTTTACGTGCCCGCGGCGGTGACGGGGCTGGTTTGAAGTTGTAAGCCGCCGCATGGGGATGGCCAAGTCTCCGCCGCGCACTGAGCCCTACCGGGGAAGACGCAGCTTCCTTTTCAGTCGTGACTTCAGCCCTTGCCTTGACATCTGGGATACTTTTGTTCTTTGTCGGTGTCGACATCTTGGCCTTCTCTCGTGGCTTCGGCAGGGTAGGACCGCCGCCGACGCAAGCCAGGGGCTGAAGCGAGCAGACGAGGCGCGCGCGGACACCGACGCTCCTCAGCAGCGCACAGTACAGCTGCGCGCCGACGTCGCGAGACCCCTGGAGCGTCCGCGCGGCCTCGCGAAAGTCGGCGCGGTCCAGGCACGAGTCCAAGTCGCTCGGCGGCTCATACTGGACACAAGCAAGTCAGCACTCTGGCGCATCGCGGAGGAGGACAATCGACCCGGGATGCGACCCACGTCCTCGAGGTGCTCGGGCTCCTCGGCCCACAGCGCCCGCCGCAGGCCCCTCCGCGTCACTTCGAAGCGCGTCTTCCACACGTCCTCGGCCTGCCGCAGCCCCGTCTTGAGGCTCTCGGCGCGCCCAAACTGCGGCAGGTGCGCGCCGGGCGTGGAAGTCGACGTCCTCGAGGGGTATATCCTCCTCGTCTTCCCCCTCGCCGTCCTCGTCGCTCGACTCGCGCTCGAGCGTCTGCACCGTAGGTTCGGGCAGGACAACATCCTCAAACTCGATCCCCTCCTCCTCGTCATCGTCGTCGTCGTCTGCCGGGCCACTCGACGGCTCCGCGACACTCTTGTCGGGCTCGGGACGGGCTGCGCGCCGACCACTGCTCCTCGTGGACGCGGCGCGAGTCTTGGCGACCATGGCTGGCGTTGCGTTTACCCCGCGCGGGCTTGGGCGCGAGGATGCGGGATTTGGCTGTCGGGTTCGGTGATGAAAGAATGGGCCAGGCCCCTCCGGGATTGACGCCCCGAAACGTGACTCGGCGTGGAGCTCTTGATTGGCATGCACGTCATCGGTGTCGCGCGCAGTCACGTGAGTCATTCATCTCACTTGATGATTCTTTTTGCACCTTGGATGCTCCCTCGGCAGGAAGGAGTATAATATCAGGGAAAGCGACTTTCCATGTACAATAAAATCAAAGAAAGCGACTTTTCATATGCATCAATATCATTTTTTTTAGGATATGCATACTTGCACTCTGTGGTATTTAGGTATTTCCTGATTTTGCGGCTCCCAGCTCCCCGCTCCGAGATTGAAGCTTGCTTGCACTGTGCATGGTGCAGTGACTTGTCAGCATGGGGCAGCCTGCGGCGGGTCTCGCAGGACCCCACGCGGGCCTAGCCGTCGGCCCCGCCCAGCTCAAGCTCCGATGCAGGAGAAAACTGACCTCCCGCTTTTCCTCGCCGGACTTTCTGCTCAACAACTCCTCCACACAGCAAACGTCTTTATGTTTGAAACGACGCGACTTGAGTAATTTCATTGCCCACACAAACTTCTTCCTTGACTCCTTCTCAACACGACCAAGTCGCTCATGTGCTGCCATGCTCGTGGAATAAAGTCTCCAGACGGCTATCCTGCTGGCATACCACGATTCAATCCTCCAAACCTCTCACTTCGCCACCAATACCCATACCATTACGCCGAAGAACAATGAGCCCAGTTCTGGATACGCTCATTTGGTAATCCAGCCAAGGTAGTCGGCCACGATCAAGGTCACCATGCTACATGCTCAAGTTAGTTTTCGCTTGTCCAGACGAAAGAACCAGGGGAAACTCACGCATGCGGAGCGATTCGAACATAGTAGGTGCCGAATCCGCGATAGAAGCGCAAGAGGCCCTCTTGCTTGGCTACCTTGGCGAAGCAGTCGATCATGCCCTTGTACGGCAGCTTCCCATCCGGACCCTTTTGTTGCTTTTGGAGCCGCGTCTTGACAAAGTCGAACGGCAGGCTGAAGAAGCTGGCAAAGAAGCCGGCAATGGCGCTAGCACTCAGCGTCTGAGCCCTCGAAGACATGTCCGTGTTCTTCTTGAGCTGCACCTTGGCCTCGCTGAAGAAGGCGAGCTGGCCAAAGTTTAGTGCCATGGCCCGCACCACCGTGGGGGCAGCACCAGCCCACAGCGCGCCAATGCCTTCACTCTTGGCGATTGAGCCGAGGGCGTCGATTACGGACTTGTAGTTCTTGCGCTCTGCCAGGGGCTTCAGGCCGTCGCTCTGCATCCGGATCAAGGCCAGGTCGGCCGGATTACCAATCATGGCTGCGATGCCGCCTGCCGTGAGGCCGGCAGTTGCTCGGTCCGCGAAACCAATCTCGCGACCCTGAGCCTTAGCCCTCGTCGCGAGGCTGCCCATGAAGGTATCGAAGAAGCCCAAGCGGGCCGTGGTATAGACGGCCTGTCGGAGAAGTCCAGCGGAAAGACCCGTGTACAAGTCAAGGACTTTGCCGCTCGCAATGATCTGTCGAGTGACAGATAGGGGGGTGGGACGCGGGCCGGTCGATGTGCCCTCTCCCGCGAGTTGGATGCGGACCTTTACCATGTCGACGGGCTGGATGACGGTCGTGGCAACCATGCCGCTGATGCCGCCGTTGATGAATGGCAGAGCTGCACGCATCAGAGGCGTGTGGATCACGTCGTTGGCCATGGCAGCCCCATTGCCCCTGGCGGTATTGATGACATCGGACGCCTTGTTCCGGGCCGATTCGGCCGCCTGCCTCAAGCTACCAGAAGTCATGGTGACGGAGTGTCTTCAAGTGGTTTCACGTCGCAACGCTGACTGGCTACTGGAGTGAGTGCGACGGTAACAGTCAGGGCGGGTTTGTCGTTATTAACGAGGACTCTGCGGTTTTGTCAAGTCAGCCAAGGTAATGACAAGGCGGCTATCTTGAGGGTCCCTGAACTTGCTTGACAATCAATGAGATGCAGGTTATCAACGGAGTGCCTCTGAATAATACTGATCTTTGCGAGGCCCGCTGATCTGATTGAGGAGAATCGCTTCAACTTTGAAGTCTGTGTTGATCGCAAAAACGTGTTGGAAGTGTGCTTGACTCATATGTTATAGCTCCGCCTGCCAACGGATATTGGTAGACTGCCGGTGACTTTACAAGGAAGCGATCCGAACGAGACGGCGACACTTACCGAGATGAGCAACGATCCAGGAAGGTTTCGGCGTTGAGGAGGGTTCGAATTGGAGGGTTCGAATTGGAGGGTGCAATTGTTGGTTTGCCGCCAAAGCGAGCGTCTTATCCTGAAGCGGGGTTCGGAGACAGGTTTGCGACCAAGACCAAGGCTCTTGCGGGGTCGCACCTGACGCGGTGGTCTCTGGAGCAAGCTGGAGAGTCGCACACGTCGATGCCGCGAGTCTCGAGGGACAGTCAGAGCAAGTTTGGAAAGAGACGAGGGCCCGAGGCAGCAGGCGGAGGAACAAAAGGCAGGCGGCGACAAAGTTGTGGCGTTCTGGTCGTGCCACGCGCGGCCAAAGACGGAGCGGCCAGGGACGGAGCGGAAAGTCTAAAGGACAATGGGCTCCGGCCGAGGAGAGCAGGAACAAGGAGGCGCGAGAAAGCACGGTCGCGGCGCGGTGGATAAAGCAGACGACGGGATCTCGCGACACGAGAAGAAGCCGGACGCAGAGAGGAGATGAGGGGGGGACGAAGGGAGTGTGGAAGCGGGCGCAAGAGGCGATACTTATTGCTCTGCGCCGGCCGCGGCCATCAGAGAGAAGGGTGGTCTTGTGAGCGTGGCGGCAACTTGGCCTCGCATCCACTCACCACCCTCCATCACGCCTCCGCCCAAGCGATACAGCAACTAAGTTACGAGGGGTGGTGGGCAGGCTATCTCCGGCGTTTGGGCGATGTTGCGTAGGTGGCACGGGAAGGGTTTGAAGGGCAGAGGGATCCAAGAGTGTGTACTTGGTCTCAGCGTGTTTCGACGCTTCGTCCCCAATGGCTTGGCAGCGCGCTGCTTTGGAAATAGAGTGATTGGGAGGCGGGGCGAGGACGAGGAGAGGCATGCAAACAGGACAAGAGCAGGTACTGGAGTACTTTGCAGCTGGATCTGGTAGCGGCCATCAAGACGACGCAGGCAGGCCGCTCGTGGCTACCGGCTCACGACGTGGCTCCCAAGTTGACAGTACCGGACCGTCTGCTTTGGGGAACATTGATTCCAGATGATTGCCCGTCTAATGGCTCGGGCTGCCCTGCTTCAAGCAGCCACACTTGGGGAGTAGATGGCTCTCAGACTTTATAGACGATTGTTTTTTGCCTGATATGTGCAGCAAACCTCAAGGCCATGATTAAATGATGGAGTATTTTCTTTTCAACTCCTGCATTGTAGATATCAACATGTATTCGCAGACATCTCGCCGATACGGCAGACGAGACAAGACGCCAGTGCCGTGACGGAGCTCATGCATGTACTCGCTACCCCGCAGGTCCGGTACTGCGGGGTATTTCCCTGTCTCGCGCATCTCGCCCCGCAGCCCCTCTTCCTCAGGCAGCGAGTCTCTCTGCTGCCCTGCACCTGTGCTGCACCCCAGTTCAATGTCTCCCTCGATGCTTCTTCTTTTCCCCTGCACAATGAGCGACGTCCACTCTTGTTGTTTGCGAAAACACCCGCACCGCTCAACAGCCACGGCACCAGGGAATCGTCTTGACGCCCTCGACACCATGTACGACGCTACAGTCTTCATCGTGCGCAGGTACATCTCTAGACCTGCTGCCAGCCCGCATCACTGACCGCCACGCAGACCAGGTCAATCTAAGCCATGCAGCTTCCAACAGGCCGTCTCACCCCCCGCTTCCCTCGGCTGCCCATGACGTCTGTCCCCTTGGCGCCGTCGGCATGGCGAGACCCGGCCTGCCTCTCTGGACAATGTCGAGTGGAGCCGGCCGACGCCACCGTCTCACGTACAAATCGCCATTTGCCGACCGCTTGTCCAACGACCCTGTTTATCGTCCCCCGTCCCGTCCGTGACACCTTGTGGCTCCCGCCCTTGACGTGAATGCTGCTGTTGCCGCTGTTCGCTTATCTGCAGTCCTGCGGCTCCCCTATCGACCGAAGTGTCTACAGCGATGACCCCTGAACCGCTCAGGCGGCGTACAGTAGTGTCGCGTCATCTTGGGGATCTGCCAACTACAAGAGTACGGTGCGCCTCTCCCTGTGCGACCAATGTACGTTGGTGTGTGGACATGACCCTTCCACGGGTTGAGAAGACATTGTTATGACACCTATCCTCGCTTGGCCTAGCTGATGACGCGATACTCTCCACTGTTTCGACCACCTATTATCCCCGGAGCAGATTTCCCATAGGCCTTTACGCAAAGCCCATCAGAGGTTGAGGTGGTAACGTGAGCCGCAGCCCAAGTGAAGCGAGGATAGGTGTCATAACAATGTGCCCTCAGCCGAATGTGGAAGGCTTATATCCACGCGCCAACGTACTATACAGGACATAGTCCGAATAGGGAAAGGGGCAAACGTGCTCTATAATAGCAGATTCTAATTCACGTAATATACTAGATAGACCTAACCTACAACACACAGGTATTGCATACAAAATAACTCATACGACTACCCCTGCAGCAAGTTTGGCGACTATGTCAGCCGCGGCGTTTCGACCATCGTAATGACGGGCAACCACCCCAAGAGCAAGTTAGCTATGTGAACCACAACATAGACCTCGGAACTGACATTAACGCTTCATGGTAACAGTTGGCGCCCCCGTGATGCACGGAGGCGACGATGCGCCCCGTTCTGAAAAGCGATAACGGGTCGACATTCCACCAGTCCTCCAGACGGAGGCGCCCACTCCGTACAAACCTTTCAGCCGGCTTCAAGAAACTGTCGTCAAAGTCCCCGAGCTTTTGGAACTTCCACAGTATTTGAGTATCCGGTGATTCCAACACCGTTAGGAGCGCCCGCACCATTGTGGTGGCCCTTTGTTCATCGTACTTAAGCACACTGCCTAGGTTGACAAACATGGTGGGCGCCTTCTGCAACCAAACGTTTAGTTCGGGATCATGCTCCTCTACGGGGGTGAGGTCAAGCACGATTGGGCCGCAGAGTTTTTGGGACGTGTAGTGGCAATGTGGCTTCAGGCACGGACATGGTCAGAAGCGGGACATTGTTTTAAGAGAAAAGGGACTGGCATTGCGAATGCCTTGTTGTGTGAGGCTGGCACGGCTTGAAGCCGCCCCACGATCAAGCAGGGCGCTGAAGATCAAGCGCAACTGCAGGTATATGTTCAGCGGAACTAGGCGCCAAGGAGTTGGGAATGGCAACCCGGAGCCGAGTCTGATATAGCGCAAGTCAGCAGTCTGACAAGCTGTTTGAGTGGCTGCATCTTCGCTCCCGGCGTTCTGCTCCAGTTCTGGCTGTTATTGTATACACCTCACGTCTGGCTGTTGGCTCCGTCCTCACTTTCACCTGCTGGCACTCGCAACAAACTGCAGGGCATGTCGAGTCGCCAGCCACATGGACTCTGTTCTACAGCCAAAAATGGAGCCAGTGCAAGTGCAGGCTCGCATTTGCCAGCACCCACCACCAGGCAGCAGTGGAAGGGTCTAGGAGCAACCCTCGGCGTTGTCGTCTCGAATGTTCTCACTCGCTCCCGCCTACTCGTAGATGGTGATGCAGCATGCAACAAAACGCCCGACAACTGCCGTTCACCATCTAGGTTCCGCAGCCAAAGGGCCTGGAGCCATGACAATCAAGGACATTGACGTGCAAAAGGTTCGCGCGCTGTCCGAGATCAACTCGCCCGTAGTCATCACCCTAAAGCTGCTATCCTATCCTACTTTTCGACGGGTCGGCGGAGCATAGAATCCTCGCATTGGGCCGCCCCCGCATTCGGCAGCTGTCGGCCCCACTGCGACCCGGGCCCACTCGGCGGGTTCCGGGATTTAGCCCCGCTGACCCTTGAACAAAACGTGTCGCCCCCACCACCATATTTGATTCCACTACCAAGTATACCTAGCCTTCTCTTTCGTAGACACCCGCAATATCGCAGCACGTAATATACCTGTTGATTGACAGCAATCGTATTGGCGCGCCCGTACTTTTACTTGGTCCCACGGCGACATAGAACTTTCCGGAGTAACGCTCGTTTGGTACCAAATTACCCGTTGGTCTATTCGATGCTTAACCTGGTACGAAGTATTTTCTCAACGAAGCACGTTCACATGCGGCGGTCAAACACCTATGGGCGAGTCATGGAACGGACGTACGCATGTGACGGTCACGAACTGAGCCACAAGGCTGTCTTTCCTCCTCCGATCAGCACGATCGACTGGTCCAATATGGAATCCAACGTCGAAGGTGTGCCCACTTCCGTCTCCTACCCCAAAGCAAATTGCTTACCGGCCGCGCAGTCAATGGCCATATCGAATCCAGCTACCCCATGGCCAGTGGCAAATGGACACCGCTCAAGTTTGTTGCCAGCCCATATGTGCTCATCCATGGCTTGGCACCAGGCCTCAACTACGGCCAGCAAGCTTATGAGGGCCTCAAGGCCTTCAGGATGCCCGGAAGGGTCGGTGGCATCGCCGTCTTCCGACCGGATCGCAATGCAGCACGCCTCCAGCACTCGGCCCAGGTGGTTTCTATACCGCCCGTCCCTACCGACATGTTTCTGCGGGCGTGCCGTGCTGCTGTCGCAGTAACGCCCAGTACGTCCCGCCGCACGAGACTGGCAGGGCGGTCTACATCCGGCCGTATCTATTCGGGTCGAGTCCACAGCTCGGCCTGAAAGCAACGGACGAGTACAAGTTTTGTGTCTTTATCGCCCCTACGGGCGTTACCTACGGAACACGTCCGATCAAAGCTCTCATTCTGGATGAGTTTGATCGTGCAGCGCCCCGGGGTGCAGGTAACGCCAAGATTGGGGGAAACTACGCCCCATTTTCCGCTGGAGCGATAAGGCGCGGACGGACGGCTTCGGTATTACGCTACACTTGGATAGCGCGCGGCACGAGGAGGTGGATGAGTTCAACAGGTGTGGATTCATAGGTGTCCTCTCCAACGTTGGCGCTGATATCACTCTAGTAGTGCCCGACTCCAAGTGCGCCATCGACAGCATCACCAGTGATAGCGTGCAGCAGATCGGCCGCAGTTTCGGATGGACAGTGGAAAAGCGGCCTATCAAGTACACGGAACTACCCTACTTCTGCGAAGTCGTGGGCACGGGGACAGCCGTGGGACTGGTGCCTATCCGGTCCATCACACGGCGCAGGACGGGACATGGAGAGTTAGCCGCTGGTCCGCGGGTGAGCGTTGGGGCCGACTTCGAGACGGTGACATACCTTCCAGAGGGGCAGGATGTACCCCGACGCCCACGTGGTGCTTCGAGAGCTCAATCTCGGCCAGCTCGACGCCGTCTTCGCCTTTGCCGACTTTGTCGACGGAGAAATAGCCAGAGGTGCTCTGCCGCCGCTGACGAGCATCGTGTGCAATGCCTTCTACTGGAACCTGGTGCGCCCGCTCGAGATGACGCGTGATGGCTTCGAGAAGACGATGCAGATCAACCACGTCGCGCACGCCGCCTTGGTCCTTCGGATGCTGCGCCGCTTTGCTCCTACCGGCCGCATCGTGCTCCTGTCCAGCGACGCACACAGGCCTGGCCAGAACAAGCTCGAGAAGATGGCGCCTTCCTTGCCTGACAATCTCGAGCGCCTCGTCAAGCCCGAACCCGACGGCTCCGACGACCACTTGGCGTACGGCTTCCATCGCTATGCCAACTCGAAGCTGGCCGTGACGGCGTGGGGGCTTGCACTGAGCCGCCATCTGCAAAAGGTATTTGATGCCCCATCGTCAACATGTTTCCCGAGGCGGAGACTGACGGGCCTCCCTCAACTGTAGGACCCGGCGCTCCAGAACATGACCGTGGTCGTCCTGAATCCGGGTAGCCTCAGCGACTCGCGGGCCCTGCGTGTCAATACGCCGGGCAAGCTCGTCCTCATGTCCAGGTTTCTTCTGCTCGCCCCCATGCGTCCGCTGCTCCGGCTTCTGATGGATCCGACAATGCGCACCGCCGCCGAGGCCGGCACCGACGTGGCTCGCCTGGCTACGAGCGAGGCATTACCTGGCGAGCAGGGCTTCTTGACGCTGCTTGATAGGGACGAGAGCTCTGACGAGAGCAGGGACCAGGCAAAGCAGGAAGCGCTCTGGAAGGCCACTGCGCGGTGGGTGGGCCATCAAGTTTCTGATCTGTAGGCGGAGGCCATGCTGGTGCCGTACAGGGCGACCGGGATGTGGAAGTAGAACAAGTCGCGGCAGTACTGGTGGCCCTCCGCCAGGTCCCAGGCCTATTCGAGCGGATGGCACATGAAGGCAGGCAGGATGGCATAGACGACGATGTAAAGCCCCTGGAGGACCCGGAGCAGCCACGTTGCAGCGCCAAACCCCTTGACGGCCTTTGCGAAGATGCGGCGATAGAAGAGCACGATGGCGACATGACGGGATACGCCCACGCAGACGCCACGATGCCCTGCCAGACGGAGCCGGTTGGCCAGAGTCCCATGTCGTTGAGCAGCGACCAGGGACGAAGACATCGTACACGTTGGACGCGAGCCTCGGCGACTCTGCATGCTGTGCCTCAGGTCTGTGCCCATCAAGAGCAACAACACTAGACGCCAGAGCGCCAACGACCTCCTCAGTCCTCACGGGCACGGCTCCGTCCCGCCTTTCGGCCCCCGAGATCGAGTTTCCCGAGCCGCGACCCCGTGGCTGCTCATGTATATGATGCTTTGATCTGTCTTCCGCCGCTGACAAACGACTCCTCCAGTGTTGCCCCTGGGGCCAGCCGGCAAACTACATATGCACCCATGCTCTCAGTTGGCTCCCCCCTGTCCCCCCTTGGAGTTTTGCACCTGTGCGTCCTAGCATTCCTCGTGAGCGGTGCGAGCTCGAGTGAGCTTCGCCGTCCAGCCATTGCTGCAACAACAAAACCGTCTTCAGTCATGGCGCCGTCAGTGGATGATGGCTTTGTTGCTTCGCTGGCTCTTCCCGCTGCGCAGACCGCCGACCTGATGGCCGAGCTCGAGGCTCGCCGCCCACACGCGGCCGGAACAGCGTCTCTGGCCTGTCTGGCGGCTCAGAAGGTCCTGGGAGACGACGCCGTCATCATTGCTCCCGTCCGCCAGAGTCTCGTCGACGTCAACTGGTGAGCCTCTTGCGTCCCTGCCACAGCTCGCGGCTACTGACTGGCTCTGCTCAGGTCGCAAGCCTGCCGGGAGACGCCGGCTTGTGTCATTCAGGCCAAGTCGGCTCACGACGTGGCGACGGCTCTCAAGATCGTTACCCACTTCCAGGTAAAGAGGCTCTCTTTCCCTGTCGTGTCCCGTGTCGTCTGAGCCTTGGCTAGGTCCCCTTTGCCATCCGCAGCGCGGGTCACTCCCCCAATCCGGGCTGGTCCAGCATCTCGCAGTCGGGTATCCTAATCGACCTGTCTCTCCTCAACGCCGTCACCATCAGTGCCGACAAGGAGACGGTGAGCCTGGGCCCCGGCGGCCACTGGGGCCAAGTCTACGAGGCCCTTGATCCGTACGGTATCAGCGTCATTGGAGGCCGCATTCCCCAGGTCGGAGTTGGGGGCTTGATGCTGGGAGGTATGCGCCCAAAGCCCATGGGTCCATGATCGTCAACCTTGGTGACCTGACGGCACACATGATAGGCGGCTATCACCATTTCTCGGCGGCGTACGGGCTCGCAGCCGACAATGTCAAGAACTTCGAGGTACTTGGCCTCTCCTGCCTGGGACAACTGCCGCCCGTCTGCCCCCCAGAGCCTGCTGACGCGAGAGACAGGTTGTTCTCGCCGACGGCACCGTGACGAATGCAAATGCAGAGACCAACAGCGACCTGTTCTGGGCTCTCAAAGGTGGCGGGCCCAACTTTGGCATCGTCACTCGATACGACGTGCAGTCGCTGCCCATCCGCGATGTCTGATTCGAGGTCCTCGTCGTGGCTCTTGAGCATGTGCCTGCACTCTTCGATGCCTTTGCCACCTGGCAGAAAGGGGGTGCTGCGGATGGCAGAGGCACTGTGTCCTTGGTCGTTGGCCTCGACGCCGCCACGCTCGGCTTCATCTACTCAAGCCCCCAAGCTGGGCGACCTTCCATGTTCAGCGAGTTTGATGCCATTCCTGTCCTGCTCACTGCCGTGCCTCCCACCAATGGGACTGCTGCCAGTCTAGCTGCCCTTTTGGGCGCAGCCGTATTCAATACCAAAGAGCGGTAGGCAACTCACCACACGTCCGCAAGACGCCTGCTTACCTCGTCCGCCTCGTGCTGCCTAGTCACGACTACCGCGCCGCTTCGTCCACGGTTGATGCGCAGCTGTGGAAGGACGTCTATTACGCGTGGCACAAGCATGCCATTGCAGTTCGCACTTCCACCGGCGCCAACCAGACTTTTGTCATCCAGCCCATGACGAAGCAGCTGGTGCAACAAGGCATCAACAAGGGTGGCAACCCCTTGGGCTTGCCTATCGACGACTTCCAGTGTAAGTAACACGAAGCCAGTGGCGGCCCGTGTCCTGCACAGTCGACTAAGCATAACCCTATAGGCTGGACAACGCTCATAGACTGGAGCAACGCCGACGATGACGAAACTGTCCGCAGCGTGTCCATCTCTACGAGTAACATGTGGCGCGACTTGAGCACCGCTCGCGGCCTGGGCATCGACTTCCTTTACGCGGGAGACTCGTCGCGGGATCAGAACCCCCTGGCGTCGTATGGCTCTGCCAATGTTGCCAAGCTCAAGGCCGTGTCGGAAAAGTACGACCCGGCTCAGGTCTTCCAAATTTTGCAGAACGATGGCTTCTTGCTGCGGAAGCTCGCCGGCCTGCGTCACCACGATCAGGACGCTCATTCACTGTAACTGCCTAATAGGCAACAGGCAGTTCGTAAGGCCATATTAACAATGGGTTCGAACATTCTAGATGGCAACGTCACCTGTGCTGCCTCGGTGGCGATGTCGCCACTCAACCCAAAATCACAAGTAGAAAAAGCCAACTTCTCATCATCATTTAGAGAATTAAGAGTCTTTCGTTGCCCGATTCACAGGGGATCTTCCCGATCGTTGCTCAGTCACCCATACTGTCCGTGCTTCTTGTCGTATTGCAGACGTCGTCCTCCCTGAGCCGTAGGCGTAGATTGAAAAAAAGAAATGTAAAAAAAAATAAGCTTACTTCGTACCGACGGCGAGAAAAGCACATCGTCATCTTCCTATTCCTAGTGCTCTACCTTGCAACGCGTCCGCTTACAATGTAAATGTATTGTAAGCCTAGAGAAAAATAAGGCTTCTAAAATTACAAAAACTCTCTCAAGTAACAGCTGATGACAGAATACAAAGCACTCTTCTTCAATCCCTGACTGTCGTCAATCTCTTCCACTTTCCCTCGCAGCTGAGCAACGCAGCTGCGCTCCTCCTCTTGAAAGCGGGCTGTGATTGGGAGAGACCGAATGAATTCTTGAGCTTTGGCTGCGGAATCCTTATCGCCTTTTCCAACGTTCTGCTGAAGTTCTTGCCTCTGTTCTTCATTGCAAATACGCAATGCCTCGACAATAGCCCAGCTGCATTTGTTCTCCTGGATGTCAGTCCCCACTCTGCCTACTTCTTCGAGGTGTCCGAAAATGTCGTCGTAGTCATTTCGCACTTGGTACAATCTGCCGAGAGGATCCAAAATCTCCGTCGTCTGCGTGACGTTGATTTCGGCTCCGAGTCCAAAATAGTGCAGTGCAAGTAAGGCGGGTAATGTGAGGACCCAGCCCGACTTGATTATACCTAGCCTTTCGCACTGCTCGTGTGTCCAACTTGTCGAAAAATTTTCATTGGACAGCCACGCATCATAGTCTTGTCCCGCATCAAGGAAGAAGCTGTTGGTGAGGAAACTGTCAAGAAGGCCTCCGTAGCAGGGAAGATGTCCGAAGAGGTGATTGAGGAGTATGAAGACGGCGGATCTCAAAAGACTCGCGTCATTGGTAGCTCGTTGGCCAGTTTCCGGAAGGAGGTGCCAGCAGGGACGCCCTCTTCGATTCGTAGAATTGTCCATGAGGTCATCCGAGATGATGGCAGAGCCTGAGTACACTTCCACCAGCCAGCTAAGTGAATGCAGGTCGGCAACTTCCTGTTGGGTGAGTTCTCTGCCCGCCAACTCTCGACCGAAATTGAGAAGTGTCAGAGCTCGTGCAAATCGGCGAGTGTTGCTAGTATATACAATCGCCTAGTTCAAAATATTAAACTATTTTCTTGCCAGTGCAATGCGGTGCCCGAAGTGACGTACCCTTTCCATCCTGGTGGCGACGGGACTCGGAATGCCCATGTTTTGAAAAATCTTGGGCGATTCGCTGGCCAGTTGAGCGAATGAGGCCGCAATCTTGTCGAGATCAAAGGAGCGTGCCATGTCTGCAGGTGGAGGTCCGCGTTGGCAATGAAAATTCTTCAGACGTGAATGATGGCAAGGCACAAGAAGATGTCCAGGAACAACGTTCTGTAGCAACTTGGACTCACTTTCTTATATGTCCTTTGGGAAGATGTTGGAGAAGGCATTTTCAATAGCGCCATGGGCTGCGGGTCCATGAATATATACGATCGAGGCACTCGTGGCGCTGCCATACATCATCGTTGCCCTTTCATGGGATACACATCCCGAGGCGCACAACACTGGTCATATGCCATGGATGTGTTACGCTATAGTCTAAAAGGGAATATGCTCTGCAAGTAGTCCATTTAATAAGACGTGGCTTTTGTAACACTATGCAGTAACGAAGTCAGTAGTCCTATAGCGACTTATATTAACTTGCAGGGTATTACGAATTGCATAGTAATATCAATGATATCTCTAATCGAATAGTAAAACCCACATTTAACCGCGCCAGCTAAATAGCTATGTAGCCTAAGGTATGGAAGGCAACCCCTAAAGTTATACTTCTGCGGCTGCTGCCGCCACCGCCGCCGTGCCTAGCACGCCTCCGTCCGCTTAACTAGATAATTAATAGACCGCAAGTTGTAAATTTGCTTAGGCTAGGCGGAAACACGATTTTAAGCAAATTCGGCCGCGGCCTAGCTAGCTAGCTAGCTAGCCTGCCTTAACTCTAAGGAAAGACTTCGCCCCTATTGCCCTTATTATGCCCGTCCGTTATAACGTAAATATACGTAACTTTGGGCTATATAGCTAATTTAGCTAGCGCGGCCTAGAATAGGCAAAATATGGGTTTTACTATTCGATTAGAGATATACTACTATGCGATTAGTACTACTTAACTTATATTAACTTATGTTAACTTATGTTAACTTGCATATACGAGAGTAAATTCGGGAGACTCGTATCACGGTGGCATCTAAAGTAGTTTGTACTATGTAGTACGTGCAGCTGTGAGGCCACCCTCTGCTGTCAGTGCCCCAGTTTTGGTCAGCTCCCAGCATCATCTACGAATAATTGTTGGTGCAAGACGTGCCGCCAAAAGAGGAGGGGGGAAAAGGCTTAAAAAGTCCTAGCGAGTTGAGGAGCTCCATCACGGACGCGCCGGCCGAGGCCGCCATCATGGTGGAGCAGGGTCCGGCCCCTCCGACACCTGGCGAGGATGTCAGGAACACCAGCCGCATCAGGATTGTCTGCAAAGATGAAACAGGATTAAAGCTCGTTCGTTCAAGAGGCAGCACAAAAGTCAGCCGTCGCTGGATCGAGGACCATGAGAGACCGGCTCTACCCGGTGAAAGTGGATAATGCGAATCGATCAAGGTACTAAATGCAGAAGGAAGCACAATGAGAACGCAGGCAAGCTCTATAGCCAAAGTAGCGACGCTAAACGGCTTCTAGGAGGACTCTACTTCTGGGCGGGCGGGGGCCTTGTGTGACTACCTCGAGTCACCGGACGAAAGCTTTGGGCACAATCCTCCTGTTCTTGCACGACCATCCTGAGCACACATGTCTGATTCATTGCTCGCTCGGCAAAGATCGTCTTCCAGGGCTTGCCGAGACTCTCGCTGCAACCTCGACATCCACAACACCGACAACCTTTTCTGGTTCATGGCCTACATCAACGCAAAGCGTATCGCGAGTTTGTCATTGCTATACCCCGAGCGTCGGCGAGTAAAGCTTCATCATATTGGTGAGTTGGCCGCCAGCGACGGCAGGACCGGATGCAGGTTCCACAAAACTCTGCTTCGATATTGCAGAGACCCTGCAGTAGGCATGTCCACTATCGGCGGGTCGACTTGCATGATCCTCTGCCAAGACGTGGCCAATTTATCTAGTTAATACGGTACTTGTCGTACAATTATGTGAGTGCACAGGTCGAAGGCGGGTAGAAAGACTTGATGAGCGTGTCTTTCCAGTTGTACGCGAAATGTGCCAGAGAGTGGCCCCCTACTCCCCCCAGACTCATAGATCCTTTTAAGAAGATGCTATTGGATATTCCCGCCTAGGATTCAAGGACTTGAATGCTTCCTGTGACTTCGTCATTTGCTTGCTGCACTTTCCTGGTCGGTTGTTTTGCCGACTGCTTCTTTAGGCTTCATCTCCCTTCTCGTGTATCGTCGATACCATGCTTCTTTGCAAGATATCCCCGGGCCATTCTTGGCATCCTTCACACGACTGTGGCATGTCTACTACATCGTGAAAGGAGATCATAACCTGCGACTTATAAAAATGCATGAGAAACACGGTATGCCGAAATAATGGGAATTCTCACCACTTCTCGCTCATGTGTTATCCTTCAGGTCACTTCATTCGCATTGCGCACAACGAGATCAGCGTCAGCCATCCAGACGCTGTTAAAGAGATCCTATCAGCACCCCTTGATAAGGCAAGAGAATCCGCTCAGTGCAGTTCGATCCAGTTGCAAATCGTTAACTTTCGACAAGGCACCATGGTACAAGGCAATCGCAACGCCAGACTTCCGCTTTCAGAATCAAATGTCGCTTTTGAATGCACAGGGCGTGAAACAAGTGTCAAAATTCTTGGCAAATGGATATTCCTTCAGCAATCTTCTTCGACGTGAAGATGAAATGGACGTTTTGCTTGAGGTATTGAAGCAGCGAATGGATCACTTTGCCGAGAAGAGGCAGGCGATGAACGTCTCTGCCTTTTTAAGCTACGCTGCTCATGATGTGGCTGGCGAGATGCTTTTCTCTAACCCATTCGGTTTTTTGAAATCAGACTCTGATGTCGGGGGCACAATCCGGAACTTCCCCCCCTTGAATCTTTACGTTTCAATTGCTGGATTTTTCTATTGGATTCACACAATCCTTCTCGCTAATCCTCTTGTGACCAGATTAGGTATTCTTCCAACGGGGCACATTGTCGGAGCAACGAGAAAAGCGCTTGATGAGCGCCTGAGAAATGCCGATCATCGATACGATGTTCTCTCTCACTGGTTGAGCTCCCATGCAAAGCACCCTGATAAATTTTCCACCAGAGACATCTATTCCAATGCTATTTTACATATGGCTGCGAGCGCGGAGACGGTATCCATCGCAATCCAGGCGAACCTTTACTACCTAATACGGCATCCAGATATTTTGCGTCGAGTTCGCGAGGAAATCCAAGCCGCTCAGCTTAAGGGTTCATGCAAAACATGCATTGTTTCGTACGATGATGCAAAGGAGCTTGTATACCTTCGGGCTTGCATTCAGGAGTCCCTCCGGTTATGTGCACCCATCACGTTGAATCTGGCTCGAGTTGTTGGAGAAGAAGGATTGGCCATTGGTGGCCGTTGGTTTAAAAAGGGAACAATCCTGTCGGTAAATCCATGGGTCATGCATCTCTCTAAAGAGTACTGGGGCCCCAGCGCCAGCAATTTCAAACCAGAACGATGGATGACGGATGAAGGAGTCCTCCGAGAGAAAAATTTCATACCGGTAAGTGTGGCTTCGACGAAAGAAAAGCCGATCTAACGATGAGTGATTAGTTCGGTGCTGGATACAACTCCTGCCCTGGTCAGAACTTGGCCATGATCGAGATACTCAAAATCGTCGCCACTATCATGCGCGATTACGATCTCTCGCAAGACGACAAGGATCGAGAGTGGACAGGAAAGGCTCAATTTGTATTTGTGCCGCCACCATGGCTACTTAAGGTTTCAAAGAAAGAAGATCTTTAGCCTATCGAAGTCGACGATTATTCCTATGTATCCTTTGTAGTCTACGAGTATCAACAACATGCACCATTCCAGGCTTCTTAAAGGCCAAATATTGTTAATGGCGAACAAGTATTCACCAATGCGCATCGGAATAAGCAGCCACTTGTGTAGGTGTCTGACACTATGTACTTTGCATCGCAGTGGCAATTATAACAGGGACGAACCGTTGCCCTACCGACTTCATCCAATGAAAGCTCGGAACCACCTGCATGGCGGTAATGGGTTGTGATCAGAGGCCTCGACCCATCACAAGAACAGAAGGCCCTTGCATTTGGATTGCTTCCAAACCAATAAGCACCGAGGAGCTGGAGTACGGCAGAGGATATCGCAAAGATCCTCCACAAGACCACCCAGCCAATTTGCGCGGTGTTTCCCCTCCAACATTACGCCCTCGTACCGTGGGCTGCCTGGCGGTGGCTACATCAGTCTTACTCGATGTTCGAGGACGCGAGCGACATGGAAAGCGTGCTTCCAAGCTCATTGACTAGTTCGGCGACAAGGCCTTAGCTAATTTATTAAGACAGTCTTTATTCACACGCACCCAAATCTCAATTCGCACGCACCCCCCCACATTCAGCCACAGCGCCTCCGAGATCGGAGCCCAATAAACCATTGGTGCGGATGTCTGACATTTCCAACTCCTTGGCGAGCAGGAGTCTAATTCGTTGCAACAGTAATGCTGTCGCCAACCGTATCTTTACCACCCTCGTTGGCAAGCCACGAGTCTGCTACTCCCAGATCTTGCGTCATTTCAGAAGAGTTACACCGTTCAGCTCGTTTGCTGCTGTCGTCCTGTGTCTTCGCCTGTCGGCGCGTAACTCGAGTGCTTCCTGACTCGACAACTTTACTCCGTTTCGGCCGACGTCGCGGTTTGTCTTGTGCGTCTGCTGCATCTTCTTCCTCCAGCGTTGCCCCCAGTTCGAATTGAGAGTAATTTCGACGCGCCGAGCGCTGGACGCCACTCCGTGTTGAGCCTTGAGGGGCTAGCTGCTTCTCTGGGATTGCGCGTTCGTTGCCAAATGGTTCGCCATTGCGTGGTCGACCCTTAGGTATCCCCATTGGAGGACGTCGTATTTGAAGGAGAGGATCATCAATGTCTCGTGATCGCTTGAGATGCCAGAATGGATCTAGGTCTTGCCTCTTGAGTGGTTCCTTTCGACGAGCTAGCTCCAAGAGCCTGTGAGCACAGGGTAGACCGTATTGAGCCCTCGTGGATCCTGAACATTGCGGCAGTGCCTTCTTAGAGACCCGGCTCGATTCCATAACTCGGTGCATCTCGTTTAGCTGGTCTAGCGCCCAACGAGTCACGTTTAGGGGGAGCTGGCCGAGCCATTCTCTAACTGGTTCCGAATAGTGGTATTAGCCTGTTGTATTTTATCTTTATACAGTTGACTCTTATCCGCCGAAAATCCTATTGTACAATTAGGGCTCAATTATAGAAGGATTACTGAACTGCTAGATTGGAATTTGTGGCAAGCATCTCCAACACAGGAGTTAAATGGATATATCTCCTTCGCTTCATAACTGGCGTTGAAAAGTCGCAAGAATGCTGTCTGCGGGATCGTTGGCGAAGTCGGAGTTCTTGTGGCTATGCTGTGGCTGAATGTGGGGGGGTGCGTGCGAATTGAGATTTGGGTGCGTGTGAATAAAGACTGTCAATAAATATATCTAGTAGGATTAATACCTCGGGTTCGGCTAACCGCTTTTAGTAGCGTTTTAGCAAGATCACGAAGTCTTAATACTTCGGCCTCCGGACGTGACATCAGCCACCTTTAGCTAAGCGTTTAGGCCCGCTACGGCTTAGTCTCCATGGTAATTGCTTCATCTATTCATTCGTTAATCGTCTTCAGCTTGTCCACGAATGACACCTTTCAGTAGGGCTATTGCGGCGCCTCTTCTTGCCTTCTCAAGGGTTCCTCGCTGCTCGGGTGCAAAGCGACAACATCACATCAAAATGCCTCTATGGATTTGTGATCATGGAGACTGTCGCAGAGCAGCAGTCCGAAATCTTGGCGATTGTCTATTATGCGGCCATCACTTGTGCTCCTCCCATCTCCGACCCGAAATTCACACCTGTCCAGAATGGGAGGTTAGTAGCGTGTCTAGCTTGATTGCGTAAAGGCTGAATTGTACAGGACGCAGACGCCTACGACCCTGCATGCCGCGAGGCTGAAAAACAAGAGCTCACAGATCTGATCCGAAAGATCAATATTTCTGCCCTCCGAGCCAGAGCCAGCTTTCTGCGCCAAGGCAAACCATGTTCCATCCCTCCTGCTAAATACGATGGAGCATCTCGAAGCTCTGTGATGGGAGGCATGAACTTTCATGTCGAAATTTGCTTCGAGGACGGAGTTGTGTGGATGGCTCGCTTCCGCCGGTCCAACGCCACATCTCCCCCAACGGCAATAAGGAACTTTATCATGAGAAGCGAAGTTGCCACGCTAATGTTTCTTGAAAAAACTAGTGTCCCTGCTCCCAAATTGTACGATTTCGAACTTGAGCACCCGGGCAATCCCGTGGGACCTGCGTTCATTCTGATGGAGAAATTACCCGGAAAATCTTTACGATGGTCTACTACAACACCACAGCAGAGGCAAAGGGTCATGAGCCAGCTCGCAGATGTTTTTGTTGAGCTTTACAAACACCCCTTTCGCTTTTTTGGTTCGCTCGACGTACCTGGCGAATCGCATATAGGCCCGTTTGCCAAAGAATCACTCATGACATTGGCAAAGTCTGAAATGCGAACTATCGGCCCGTGCTCTTCTTTGGAAGACTACTACGCGTCTTCCTTGCAACTCATTTTGGACTTGATTATTCAAGAAGAGTTATACTCGCGACAGGCAGTGGATGCTTACTTGATCCACCGCTTTCTCCTCGACTTAATCCCGCTCGTAGTGCCTTCGACGCAGAACGATGATAATTTCTACCTCAAGCATGCAGACGACAAAGGAGACCACATTCTCGTGGATGATCATTTCAACATCACTGGCATTATCGATTGGGAATGGGCTCATACTGCGCCACCTCAACATGCATTCAACTCTCCTGTCTGCCTTTTACCCGTGGCGGAGTTCTATAACGGTAACAACAACTTAGGCGGTGATGAAATAAAATTTTCACGTTTGCTGGAGGAGAAAGGTCATAGTGACCTAGCCCGCTTCGTTCAGGATGGACGAGTGCAGCACAGATTCGCTTTTTGCTGCGGATATAACCTCATGGATTGGGACGGGTTCCTGGGTCTCTTTCGGGGGCTCCGAGATGCTGTCGGAGTAGACAACAATCTTGATTGGGATGACTGGAAAGCTGTTGCCATACAACGATATAAAAGCGACCTTGGGCTATTACAACTATTAAAACAGCACGAGGGAAGATTCGATATGGACAACTCCCCTCTTGGCGGGATTGACGGTGAGCCTGGGCGGGGTTAACAGCGCTCGATTTATATATGTTCTTGGCAACTTGAGAAGATCAATGAAGCCTGAATAGACAATATGCTGCCAATTTCACATTTTCAAATTTTGATGGCGTTATACATTGTACAGTTCCGATTCTGAAAGCCCTGTGATCTGCATGGTTAACCTGCTGATGGCGAATCGAATTGTTGGCTCATCTCTTTTGAAGGCTGGCCCGAAGTTTCTTCAAAAATGATATTGTCTATCTACAGCTGGGGGAAGAGAAGGAGGAGCTCAAGGCCGTGCCTGGAGCTTGGGGACTAAGTCTTGCAGACCCTGCAAAACCGGGTCCACTACATCGGGGCCAGTGGGCCTTCTTTGCCCCAGCGATCCAGTGTTGTGCGACCTCAGGATATGGCCAATCGTAATGGCAACATTATAGCGAACAATCCGATAGGCAAGGCCTAGATGCGTTTCGCAGTTTCTAACAATCAATAGGCGAACGTAAAAGTGTTCCTTGGTCCTTGGAGATTGCAAACCGGCTGAGTCTAGGCAAGGTTACTCTCCGTCAAAATCGCTCGAACCTAGAGCTCCGCTTATAATGATGCGTCTGACCATTTGGTTGGGCATCATGCAACCATTTGGTTAACTTGTTATACAGATTATGAACACTTGGAAGCCCCTGGCCTAGCCCTAACATATACCAGGGGGTAGCTTCATTTGTCCGCTTCCTGCTGCTCGAAAGAGGGTCAAAGGACAGCTACACTCAGTGCAGCAAAAAGCTAAGAATGTTCATGCTGTGCTATTTAGCTAATAGCCTCTTCAAATGCGGAGTGAATAGCACCGTAAAGGCGTTCCGGCCCTCCTGCAGGTATTCCGATCATCATCGTCTCATCCTTATCCAATAGAAATAAAAGCCTCCGTATTCGCAAATACAGTAGTTGAACACCATAAAAAGAGATCCACACTATCTAAAGCCTTAGGAAACTCGCTTATTATGCGTTCAAGACTATCTATAGTCTTATCACCTGTAAGGCGCACAATCACAACGTAACAGAGAGTGAAGAACGGGGGGCCAATGATTCAATTGTTGATCTCTAAAGAGCTTCTTCAAGTCCCGTGAAGTCGCCCTTTTTATCCTTCCACCGACCTCCGTAATGTCTCGGAGGTCCCTTAGCGTCCTGCGCGTGACAGGTTGCTCCCCCTTCCCTAAGGGCTCGTCCCGAGCCCATCTGATCCAATTTCCAGACCTTGTTCGTACTCCATCAGAAACGCCTTGTCCACGAAGTCACCCCGGGATACCCAAGAATTCTCCTCGTTTCCATGTCCCTTCCATTTCACTAAATACCTCCGACGACTTTTCGGGCCGTGATGGTCAACAATTTGTTCGATGTCGTACGTTGTTTCGGCCATGAAGGGATTGTCCTCGGGTTCCACAATCTCAGAGTCTCGACCTCGATACGGCTCAAGACTACTGACAGGCAGCACATTATGGATCTTGACTGTTGAAGGGAGGCGAAGACGATAAGCCAACTTGTGCCCTCCAACCACTGCCTCGATTTGATAAGGACCAACAAATTTAGCCGTCAGCTTTCTTGTAGGGCGTTTCAATGGGAGATTTCGGGTGGAGATGAGAACCCAGTCGCCCTCTTCGAAACTCATTTGTTCACGATGCTGATTGTAGTAACGGGCCTGGCGTTCCTGGGCCCTGGATATCATGAGAGAGGTGCGTCCGTGGAGCTCCCGAAGGCCTCGAACACGGTCTGATGCATGACTGCTGATGGTCTCCAGGTGGCCCTTCACATGACCTTGAGATCGTGGGTGGAAACCCATCAGCACCTCTGCCGGGGCTCCTCCAACAGTTCCATGGTTAGAAGTATTATAAGTGAATTCAGCCAGTGGCAGCTTGTCCACCCAGTCCGATTGCTCCTTGTTGCAGAAGGTCCGCAGGTACTGCTCAATCGTCTGATTGATCCTCTCGGTTTGGCCGTCCGTCTGCGGGTGGAAAGTTGTGCTGAGGCGACGCTTGCACTGCAACAAGTGACAAAACGTCGCCCAGAACTTGCTCGTAAATAAACTGCCGCGGTCGCTGACGATACCGTTCGGCATTCCGTAATGCTTAAAGATCTCCCTGAGGAACACTTCTGCCAAGCCATCGGTAGAGATGCGCGACGACACCGGGATATATCGCGCGTAACGCGTCAACCGGTCGACCACGACTAGGATGCTGGAATAAATCTTCTTCTCACATCGAACCGGTGGGAGGTCCGTGATAAAGTCCATCGAAATCTCTTGCCACGGACGGCTCGGCGCTGGCAGTGGCGCTAGCAGCCCGTATGGCTTATGATGCCTCGGCTTTGCGAGCTGACATTCACGGCAAGTTGAGACATAACGACGCACGTCTCGACGCAATCCGGGCCAGTAGTACTGCACCTGGATCCGCTTGCACGTCTTGGTTCCGCCTTGATGGCCGGCAACCTCATCGTCGTGAAACAGCATTAGGATCTCGTTTCTCAAACCCGCAGGCACGAAGATCTTTCCGCGGTAACACAGCAGCCCCTCGTCATTGGTACTCCAGACCTCCGACGATGACTCACCGGCGGTAGCTTCGCAGGAAACACCAACAATCTGCTTCTGCTGGGCAACAAAGGCGTCCCCTTGCTGTGCCGCCAGAAGAGCATCTTGCAGTGGCTCCTGTAAGGCTGATGCCGTTACAGCGGTGCCCTCCTCCGAAAACGTCGTCCTCGACGTTCTCAAGACTCGAGCAACCCGCCTGAGATGTTGGAGCTCGGCTCTTCCATCAGCGACAGGGACGACCAGGTGCGACCCGGTCTGATCGCATTCGACAGCCTGTCTAGAGTACACACGGTCCCTATCCGCAGACTCACAGGGAAACAGCCGATCCTTATCGAGGGCGACGGGGGCAGTCGGTCGCGAACCGGTCTGCTCGCCAAATCCGACAGCCTGTCTTGAGCACACACGGTCCCCTTCCGCAGGCTCACAGGGAAACAGCCGGTCAATTTTATCTGAGACGATAGGGACAGCCGGTCGCGAACCGGTCTGATCGCCATCGCCAGCATCCTGTATTGAACACACACGGTCCCTTTCCGCAGGCTCACAGGGAAGCCGCTGGCTAAACTTATCAAGAAATGATCGAACGCACGGATCTCGCAGCCCGGCTGTTCTTATCAAGTTCTCGTGATCCGGCCGTCTTGATAATCCATCTGCGGGATTCTTCAAGCCCGGTCGATAAACAATTTCGAAGTCAAAACTGCACAGCTGGTCAAGTGCATTTACCTGCCGATTGGTCAGCTTGGCTTTGGTCATAAAGTATTTGTGGTTCAGATGATCCGTTAAGACGGTTATCTTTTGTTCTGTATATGCAAGGTAATGACGCCATTGACGGAAGGCTTCCGTAACAGCCAACAGCTCACAGTCCGGAGTTGCATATCTTGTTTCTGCGTCCTGAAGCTTCCGCGATAGGAACGCTACAGGATGCCAGCGGTCGGCATGGAGCTGCGAAATGATCGCGCCAATCGCGAATTGCGATGCGTCGGTCTCGATGCGTATCGGCAAGCGAGGGTCAAAGTGTTTGAGAATCGGACCATCTTGAAAGGCCTTCTTAAGTTCTCCAAATGCTTGCAATGCTTCTTTTGCAAGCGATAAGGGCTTTGTCGCGCGCTTGCGCAGACAGTCTGTCAGTGGAGATACGATCTTGCTGTAGTTCTTGATGAAGCGGCGATAGAATCCTGTAAAACCGAGGAAGGTCTGGATCTCTTTGATGGAGCGTGGTGCTGGCCACTCTGCAATGGCTTCAACCCGTTCCTTTTCCATGTGAATCCCATATTCATCGACTACAAATCCGAGGAACGAGACCCTTTTTACCGAGAATTCGCATTTGCTCAAATTGGCGTAGAGTTTTGCTTTTCGCAATCTCTGCAAAACCTCTTTTACATGATTCTCGTGCTGTTCCGGGTCTTCGCTAAAAATGAGGATGTCGTCTAAGTAGACAACGCAGACAATGTCGACCAAGCCTTCCAATGCGTCATTAATATATTGCTGAAATGAGGCAGGAGCATTGACCAGCCCAAACGGCATGACCTGATATTCGTAATGACCGTAGTGGCATCTGAAGGCTGTTTTCCATTCGTCTCCTTCACGGACCCGGAGTCGGTGGTACGCGTCCTTCAAGTCGAGCTTGGTGAAGAGTTTGGCCTTGCTTAATCGATCCAAGATAGCGGAGATCAGGGGCAAAGCAGCCCGGTTTTTCTTGGTTACTTTGTTCAATCCACGGTAATCCACACACAGGCGTAACTTCCCTCCTTTTTTAGGCACGAAGAGAATTGGTGCGCCCGCGGGGCTTATCGATCGTCTGATCCAGCCTTTCTTCTGGGCCGATGCGATATATTCGCGCAAAACCGAGAGCTCGTGTTCTGAAAGGCTGTAGATTGGCCCAGCAGGAGGTATCTGCCCGTCTTCGAGGTCGATTGGATGCGATCGCCCAGAAAGGGGAGGCAGTCTTGCCGCTTCTTCTTCTGAAAAGACGTCGATCCACTCTTCATATGCCGGCGGCACTTCTGGAATGAAGGCCCCCTGAGGTACAGCCGTACAAGCTTCGTGATCAACACTTGTCATCGGTACGGGACAATGGGTTTTCATGAGACGCCTGATGCGTTTGGCTCCTTGAACGATGGAAATCCGTGGTGGACATATTGCAAACGCCCAGGTAAGGTAGTTCCCTCGTTCAAGCAACAAGCTGACGTGTTTCAACCAAGGCTTGCCCAACCAGAGCCCTTCCTCATCAGCCACTGGCGAGATTAAGAAGCGGATGCGGAGAATTTTCTCAACTCCCCAGCTATCCTCGGCCTTGATCAAGACGAAGACACTTCCCTGCACGTCAATTGTGCCGTGGTTTGCCGCCTCGGGTCGTTCCGACGTTGGCTGAACCCGCTTCCAATCGCTTTGCGAAAGTAGTTTTGGGGAAATCAAATTATAATGGCTGCACTGATCCAGCAAAGCCAGTCTTCTTTTTGACCACCGGCCATCCTGTCGTAACTGGCAAGGAATCCAGTTCTCATTGTCTCGAGACAGGAGCCGGCGCGGTCCCTAATCTGTATCGTTCTGTTCTTCTTGGATCCGCCGGACGCCATTTGCCCCGGTGGCTGTGTCGAAATGTCGGGCTGTGGTATGCCTACCGTCACCGCATCTTTTACAATCCGGCTCGGTACAATTTGGTCTTATATGCCCGTGCTAACTCGCTTATTATGCGTTCAAGACTATCTATAGTCTTATCACCCTCCTTCTCTCCAGCTCTCTCCTTAAAGCTTCCAATCTCCCATTTGCGCAGGTCGCTCTTGGCGGGCTTCTCCTCGCCACTTCCACCAAAACGGTTCCAAGAGCAGCGTTTACACATCCACAGAAGAACGTAGAAAAATGATTCTAGGTCGTGGTGATAGTTAAAGTAGAAAGGTAATCGGCTTCTTTAGTAATAATAATATAGAGGTTGCCGATAAACAGGTTATTACTCCTAATTATACCTCCTTTATAAAGCCCTTTAAAAGGATTACGACTACTAAGGGGAAAAGTAATGCAAGGGGTTAAGCACTTAGAATCATACTACATTCTATTAATTTAAGTTTAGTTTCTTATATTTATAATAGCCTAGGCCCGATATTTATACAATACTTCGATAGACTATAAAGCGTAATTTTTAAACCTATAATAGCAATAGGCGTAAAAAATACTTATATTTCTCTTCTAGTGTATACCACCTTTTAGGCTTTGTTTCCTTAATACCTAGCAATTAATATATTCCTAATATGCCCGTAATAGGTCACGACCGCTTCTCGAGCCGTCTAGCCTTTATTAGGTTAACTATTAGCGACGCCCCCGTAACTGTAATGTCTTATATTATGTGGTCTGAGACGGTGGCTTACGGCTTTGAGTGAGCCGGCTTGACGATTGGTGCACACTCCGTGGGGTTCAGACGCGACGTATTCATGGACAACCAGCTCGAAGAACTGCCATTTTTTCCTCCACATCAACCTCTTCCACATCTCAACCTCGTTCGGGAACTTTAACGCGGCGTTTCTTAGTACTTCTGTCTAAATACAATACACTAGGCAACCCTCCAATCTCCAGTCACATATCCACTAAGATGTCACAAGTCCTTAGTATCATCAAGACTGATACGCGTCGAGGCATTTCTGCAAGTCGTCATTAATCCCAGTAAAAATGGCCTGGTTTGCATCCTTCTGCTCAGCCGGGAAATCCTCCAAGTAAACCTTGCCCAGAGCCGAGAAACCAGCCTGCGCACTCTTGAGGACAGCTGCAATAGTAGGCTTCATGGGTATGGTAAGATTTTCGACTTTTGGTTTAGCAGCAATGCCGCTATTGAGGGTTACATTCACGTCCTCTGCCAGCGACTTGGCAGCTTTCTGCCTTGCCTGCAATATGTCGTCTGTAGGGGGGTTGCGGGTGATAGGCAAAACGACGGCAACGGCGGCGGCAACGATTCCGCGCGACTTTTCGACGATGTTTAGGAGGCCAAGATAATCTCCTCCCCAGTTGGCGAGCGCATTGTTTACATCTCGGGCGCTCTGACTGACGCCTTGCAGAGAAGTAACCAAGTAGTCATCCGCGGGAGTGAAGGCCATGAGAGCGATGAAGCGTATAGGCTTCGAATGCGTGTTTAACTAGTAGTGAGTTGCGATGATTCGGGTGTGATGGCTCAAGTGCCGGGGACGGTATAGCATGTAAGTTGCCCAGTGACTGCAAACAGCGAATCTCTTATACTCGGAGGGAGCCTGCTTGGGGTGTGACGATGGATTTCAATTCGTCGAGACGCGTGAACTGGCGAAAAAGATGTCTCGACCTGATGTGGGCAACAAATCACATGGGCTTGAGACTGCATTTATGTTCGAGGCCATTTTTCTTCGCATGACACCACAAAAGGACCCTGTGCATACTGCTTGACCACGGTCGAGTGTTCGCGCTACTGCATTCTTCAAGACATTATTATGCAAGACTTGGCCGATCCCCCAAGACAGGCCGCACGGCCGTTGACCAATGTAGGGCTACGAGGCTGTGTGAGGCACACACACAAGGACCGTCCAGTCCGGCTGGCCCTTCTTACCCAACGATAAATAGAATAGCTATTTACCACTTGTTAGATAGGCTAGTCAGAGAATCCTTTATCTTGACCCCAATTTCCTTTCTACTCGTCGTTGCACGCATTGTGAGAACGGCCAACCTCGACGTTTGATGGGTATATTACGTACGTGTGTTAGTCAAGCTATTCAATTCTGGTGACTGCATATGCAGACTTCGGGCAAGAACAGGGCCAGATGATACAGAACTGCACAGGCTATTAGCCGCACTGCGTTGACTGGTTCGGAGCATTGTACGAATATGGATGCCCAAACGGGCAAGGCGGTCATCTCTGCATTAGCCGAATAGCAAGCATCGAAACATGAGCTATCATGTTCAAACACGAATATCTCAACGGGAGCACTATTCAGCTCGATAACAAGTCCCCGAAAAAGCATGATTTGACGATAATGGACGGGACGGTCTTGCGTAAAAGTGGCCTCTTTGCGGTGCCGCTTCTTAGTCCACCACGGAGTATACCGCAGCAGAAAGTGAACTGCACAATGTAGCAATCATGGTGGCAGCCGTACTTACATAACTTAGTGCCTGGCCGTACCGGATAGCTCAGCCGTCGGAGTAGAAAACCCGTCAACCCGTCTGGTAACGCAGGCCCGTTGCCGATGGATCCTTTGCTGCATGTCTCACCTGCCTCGACAGCTATTGCCACGACCATGTGCTTGGGACAACCACGATGATGAAGCACAGATGCTGGGATTGGCGTCCATTTGGGAGACATAAGACTGATTGGTTCAATGTTGGAACCGCCCATTGCAGGAATTCAGGACTTGGTACAACCAACATGTAGATACGGCTCTGGCTAACATGTGACTTGGCTTCATGTCCTGGGTCGAATGGACCAAATCTCCCGATTCATGGTCCTGGAAAATTCAGATAATGCCAAGGTCATGACGTCAATACACTTGAACTTGGCTGGGATGAACCAGATAAGGAAAGGGGGGTTTTCCATGGTTCAGGGCCCTGTCGCATCGGCCTCGAGGAAGTCCTGCAGCTTAGGCTTGGACTATGCTGCATGCAATTAGCGGTCTGATGTTATTGTTGCTATAAAGAGAGGCAGTTGTCCAGAAACTCACAGTCACCCTTGGCCAGTTTCTAGTTGGAGCACCCCTTCTCGCAAATTACATCGACCTCGTCTAACCTCTATTATCCTTATTCCAGTCCCCTAAGCTTCCTAGTCTTGAGAAACATGGCCATCAAGACCTCTGAACGAACCCAGTCGATGATCTCCTTTTGTATAAGGGACGCACGGGTGCAAAAATTCTTAATCATACAACTTCTCGTCCTCTTATTCTTTTGTATCTGCACCGCGCTTCTACTGAGCCTAATACCGTTGAAGTCTTGGGCAGTAGCTCACGCAGCTACCGCCGTCACCAAGCATCCGCCGTCCACTTCCGCATTGTTGTGCGCCGACATATGGTTTGCTTTGGGTTCCATGGCCGCCATCGATGCCTTCTGCGTTGTGGGAACCTTCAATCGCACCTTGATCAAAAATTGGCATTATTTCATCAGCCTACGTATGATGATGATGGCATCCTTCATCTCGTTCCTTTTCTATTTGTCGGGGAAAGACAGGACAGGGGTCCCTATGCTCCAGCATCCCGTGTTTGCTACCCTCCTATCTTGCGCTGCATTCCTGCTTATTGTCCACATTCTCTATAAATTGCATGCGCCCCCACCCACCACGGCTGTCAACGCCCACTTCGGCTCTATCCAAGCGTACAGTGACAGAGTGTGTCGGTCGGCTTGCGGATGGCAAGCTGCGATACAGGCCACTGTGGTCCTCGGAATGCCTACCATACTACTTACTGCTGTTATTCCGCAAAGATGGACAACCCTAGTCCCACTGGTAGCCATTAGCTTCGAAGTAAGAACATCAAGCCCCAAACTCTTTCCCCCTTATTCTGACTGTGTACAGTCAATTTTCCTTACATTCAAGAAATTGGGCAGAAGCCCTGAATACACCGTGAGTGGCGGGACCTTCACCCAAGCTGCGGTTTGTGCACACTGGGGTCTTCCCCAAGTCATAGGAAGCCCACGTCTAGTCCTTCCCCCATGGGCCTTTTTGGCCCTACTGTTGGCTGGACGTCTAATGCTCGACGTACACATGTGCACCGTGTTTCGCCACTACCCCGAATTCCAATGGGCACGCAAACGAGCTTTGGTCTCTACTCGGAGCTGGGTCAAGATTTGTTTTGGCATGCTAATAGTAGAATACCTCGGATGCCCAGTAGTATCTTGCTTCAAGTTGCTTGTAGTGCCTACATGGTACTTGCTAAGTGTCCTAGGCGTTGCGGCGCCTGCGTCATATGGTCTTGCCTTTGGCAAGGTAAGGGTGACGTCTGGCTAAAGTTGGGGCATCATAATTAGCGATTTACTAAATATAAAGACCAAGGCTCGTAAGATTCTATTAACTATTAGCGTAAATCACAAGGGGAAGCATAAAATAAACAATCTATATAGATTAAGTAATAGGAATATATAGGATTTTTCTAGTCTAGCTATATAAGATACCTTTGTTTTTTATAGGTATTATAACTTCTAAATACCCTCCTACCCTAGCTTTCGCCTTCTCTATAAGCCTATTTATATATATTAGGAGGGTCTATTCGCTTAGGGCAATAGAAGCGCCCTCTATAGCTCCTTAATAAGAATTCGTAATCCTTTGTTAAGGCTAGCCCGGAATAGCTTGGTGTTTTATAAGCTGGCTCCTGACAGTTTCAATGAATAATTAAAGTGGGTCTTATAACCCTACCATCAACACTATTAGCTGACTACCAGCCTTTTTCGAGCTATTTGGGTGGATCTAAGTGACTAAATTCCGTATGTATTCGTAGGACCGTCCCCTAGATTAATCACTCGTAAAATGCGGTCAGTTTAGCGAATGAGATTTTTCGTTTCCTTAATGAACTACTTCGCCGTCTAAGCCATAAGCCAAACGAGAATGTCGCCGCCGCCACAGCGGAGTGCAAGTTTTCGCATCGGCGGAATAATTCTGCCGGTGGCTCAGCCCAATGATTGTGTGGCTGAAGGCCTGCGGGTAGATAAAGATGCACAGACAAGACAAAAAGGAGGACAACACGATTTCTTTCGATTCTGTCTATCCCTCTCCTGAGTGCCTTATCTGCTATCCAGATCGTCCCCCTCCCCCCTTCCCTGGAGACGACATCCAATCGATGCCCACGAACCATGGCACGTAGTCACTCTATTCTACGAAGTATATTCACCAACATCACGCTGGTACTAACCAGTTGAATACTTGGGCAGCAATGGAGATCTGCGAAAAGGGCGAAGTCTTCGTCGATAAAGACGATGACATAGTTTTTGATCACATAAAGATCATCCTCCGAGGAGCCAACAGTGAATACTTCTATGCCAAAACCCACCAGCGCCTATTCGGTTCCGCGAAGGTCGAAGTCAATGAGCTAGATACAATCAGAATTCCTGCGGACCATATCTGGCCCTTAGCGAATCCCAAGTTCACTCGAGCTCCCGACCCTCTACCTTCCACCTCCTACCTCAAACGACCTAGCCTTCTTTATTATGAAAGTTGTTCTGATGACTTTGACTTCGCCCGTCATATCGTGACTGAGGTGGAAGCGTGCGAGGTCCTAAGAATGCACCCAGATCCCAACATTGTGCAATACCTGGGCTGCACTGTTAAGGACGGTAGAGTAACAGGGCTTGGCTTTGCCAAGTATTCTTTGACTCTCTCGCAGATATTAAATGATGGGACACCTTTTAACTTGGCTCGTTGTCTGAATGGGATTGAAGCAGGTGTATACCATATGCATAACTTGGGGCTCGTGCACAATGATCTCAATCCGTCAAACATCATGATGGATGGAGATAATCCTGTAATTATAGACTTTGATTCGTGCAAGCGAGAAGGAGATAAACTGGGATCTAAAGTAGGCACTGATGGATGGACACTCGATGACGAGGACTACGCAAAACGAGAGAACGATCTCTATAGCCTCTCGAAGATACGAGCGGTCCTGAAGGAAGCCGATGAAAAGCGTTCAATTTCTCAGGCCTAAGAAACAACACTCAAAGCCCCACTGTTTCTCCGTCAAGTCTTCTCTTGCCCTTGGCTCTTCCTCAATGCGAATCAATAGGTTGAGAGTATGGGCTGTCAATTAGGGTACGAGTACCTTGCTCACGCCTTCACTGCTGTGGCGGGATATAACTGTTGGACCATTTGCAACGCGTCTGTCCACAGTCCGATAGTTTCGCCCTGTAAGGCGACCCATCCTTGCGGTACTTCGTGATCCACTCGCACGCATTGACGAGTGGCTCAATCTCGCCGCAAGCCACTGCTTTGCTTTCGTTAGGGTAGGACTCAGTAATTCTGACTACATGCTGAACCTTGACTTATTAAGCTTCTTCGAAATGGATTATCGCGAGGAAACGCGGTCGTGATTGCTAAACTATATGAGACGGCTTTTGATCATTATATGCTTTTTTAGAAGGTCAGTGAGACGGCCGACATTGGCACTTGTATTGCTTCAATATTTAGCGTCAGGCGCTCTTAACGTGGAGTGAAAAGAGAGAGGAGGGATGCTACTCCTGCTAACTAACAATTCGTGTATCTGGCATATTATTACGAATATTCGTACATGAAGCCTTCAAGTCTGCAGTTGTCAAGGGCAAACGCAAGCTCGCATCAGCTGTCTAATCGGAGACATCAGCTGTTAATACTGGCTCAATTGGCGCAAGACAATACTTCAAGTGAATCTTTCCTCTGCGACAAACATGAAGATTCTGGCATGCGATATAAATTTCCATCTTCTCTTTCAACTAAATTCGATTGACGTGACAGGATTCAATGAATGCAGTCGCAGACAAGGCGGATGCGTACTGTGCATGCACTGTAGTTACTGCTAAAATGTGGTGCTGCATAATCGGATAAATTACTTTGTACAGTGCGAGCGGCCACGCACCCACTCAACGGGCCTGAAAAGTCGATGCGCCGAAAGACGAACTTTTGGCGTCAAAAAGCAATCCATCGCCCAACCACGCACAATATGCCGAAACGAAAGCGCTCCGCAGACTCTGGTCTGCAAGCAACACTGCAAAATTGCCAGGACGAAGTCTTCCGCGCCCTCAAGGCTTCCAAAGGCTTCGAGCGACAGCGCCAGAGCAAGCGCTTGCGCGACGACAGTGCACAACCAGACAAGCGGCAGAGGCTGGAGCGAGAGATTGCCGTGCTCAAGGTTTGCGACGGAATGTGCCAGAGACATGCACTTCTGGCTGATCAGTTTCTAGTCTCTCGATCTTCATCAGACGGCGCGCGCCCACCTGCTATCTTGTCTCCTCAAGGTCAAACCGATCGCCGAGTCCCCGGACCTCCCCGAGGAACTGCGAGCCGGCGTGCCCAAGCCCGAATTACCGGACGATGAACGAGCCGCCCTTCACAATGTCACGAGCGGGCTCTACAATAAGGAGCCCGTCAAGCAGGCAATGGATCGCGCCATTGCAGCCGTCTCCAAGGCGCTCAACGTGACCTTGCCCGACAAGGCCAAGCGGAGTCGCAAGAACAAACGAACCGAGAAAGAAGAGCAGCCCTCTGACCGGATATCCGAACCGCAAGCTTCGACTCTAGTGCCCGCCGACGAGGCAGATATCGCATCACAGGAAGAAACCGACTTTGAGGGCTTTGAGACAGACGTTGACGAGCCGGGGCTGGCCGTCGGCCACATGGACAGCGAAGATGAGGATGCCGAGGAAGCAGAGCTTTCAAAGTACAGTCACCTGCTTGGAAGCTCTTCCGAGGATGAGGAGGGGAGCGACTTTGACGATGAGAGGTTCGCCGCATTCAAGGGCCGGGAAACGGTCAACCTCGACGACATATCGCAATCGGAAAACTCCTCGGACGCCGAGTCGGCGCAAGGTTCCGAATCTTCCTCTGACGGGTCCTCTCCACCTCCCAAGAAGCAGAAGAAGAAGGATGACAAGCCATCAACAGCAAAGACAGGGTCCACCGTAAACTCGGCGTTCTTTCCCACCCTCATGGGCGGCTACGTGTCCGGCTCGGAGTCCGCATCGGATATTGAAGACGCGAGGCCCAAAAAGCGCCGCGGCCAACGAGCGCGGCAAGCCATCTGGGAGAAGAAGTACGGCGCCAAAGCCAAGCACATCCAGAACCAGAGCCAAAAGGGCGGCCGAGACGCAGGCTGGGACATGAAGCGCGGCGCAGTAGACGGAGACAGCCAAGGTGGCAGGACCCCCTGGAAGAAGGGCGTGCGTAATCCGCTGGCGAAGTCTGGCGACAGGGACAGCGTTCGCGGCCAAGACGTGAGCGAGCCGCCGCCCAAGCCGACGAAGCGCGACGACGAAGGTCCGCTGCATCCCAGCTGGGCCGCCAAGAAGAAGGCTCTCGACGCGCAAAAGGGTGCGTCTTTTGCTGGCCAAAAGATTGTGTTTGAGTAGGCTGCCATAGCCGTCAGGGTTCGACTCGATCCTGCTTCAAGGAAACCCGCAAGACGCTGCCGAGGATCTTGACTGCCTCGCGGCACCTCCTGTTAGTCGAACAAGGAAGCAAGACACCATCTTGCACATACGTCTTGCCTAAATAGATATCCACGTCCTTCCAAACGTGCCAAGCTTCTTTCTGCCCCTTTTCTCTAGTCTTGTGTTTGTTGACGCCAGGGGCTACAGCATCGTGTCACGTATCCTTTAACCCGATGGCATTATTCCCAGCTCTTCTTTCATAGCATCCAATTCAACCGCACATCTCTTGACGATCCTAAGTTACCACCTGCGGTCAAGAGATTTGCGCTCCAAGAGGCACACAACCAGGATTCTCCGTTTAACGAATCCCATGGATCACTCCGCCAATGGACAGAGGATCCTACCTCCCGGTCGAGCAGAGCCGTCCTCCGACGCCGACATGATTGCCCCCGAGGACCGCCGCGCGAAGCCACTTGAACTTGACGAACCAAGAGTCGACTGCCGCGCAGCTGCTGCCAAGAATCCCAAACGAACGCAGTCAATGACGACACTACATTGTCCCAACGTGGTCTGCTGTGCCTCGATAGCCTATCCCGGCAAGTCCAACAAGGCATCCCGATTGTGCTCCAAGGAAGGGGGCTGCCTGAGCATCGTGTTTAGCGGCGACGGTCGTCAGGGCCCAGAAGTGCAGGCCACCAACGCAAGCGGCAGCTTCAGCAGCACCAAGCGCGAAAGGGCCGAGTCGTCCAAGTCGCTTCTCGACTCGCAAATGTCTCGCATCATGGAAGAGCTGTCCAAGGCAGCGAGCGTGGGCAGGAGATCGACTCAGCAGAGCTCTCTTGCAAGTGGGAAGTCTCCCCGTCCCTCGCAAGGCTCGGTCAAGACGGGCGTCACGATGAATGAGCCGCTATACATTTTCAGTCCTCTTCATCGGCAGTCGGCCTGCTTCATGTACCGATCAAAGAGAGGCACCTCGGCAGACGCGTACGAATTCGACCATGTACAAGTCAGGACCGTGCAGTGGTACGGCTCGCCGGCATATCTCATGGCCATGTCTGACGAAGACGAGACAGCCAAGCATCTCGAAGACAACTGCAGGCCTCGCGCCGCCTCAGTCCAAGTCAATACTTTGAGGCCAAATCAAAGTATAGGCTTGCCATCGACAATCAATGATCGGACCAGTCTTGCCCTGACTGGAGGGGGACTGTCGCCGATATATCCCAAATGCTCGCCTCAGCTCATTAACGGCGCCATCGCCGAGGTGGCAATTGACAAAATTCAGGATCGACTAAAGACAACTACCCAGCATCGTCACGTATTGCGCTCCGACGATGGCGGGTCTCCGGGACTGCACAAGGAGACTTTATATCTTGTCAGCGACAAGGACATTGCCGACTCACTCAGGCTGGCGTTCGCCGAGCTGGAGCATACCGAGTTTGCTGGGGCAAAACGAAGTCTCAGCTCTGGAGACTGCAAGCTGCGGAGCGATTCTCTCCTTCTCCCGAAGCTTAACAGGCAGTGCAACGTAATTACGACGCACTCGCCTGCCATGGCGGACCCGGCGACCATCTTTAACATACCCACGGCGACACTCTCGAGTCTCGACCGGGCGGACGGTCAACGTTGCGTTGGCACCCTGGATGATGCCACTGGGAACCCAGCTCCATTGCGCCGCAGTATCACCGAGTCTGCTCGGGGTACCGGCGAATCGGACAAGCCAAAGACCATGACGAGGCTCAAGTTGGGATGTCACGACCTTCTCTGCACTCAACGGGATGCTTCGGACGGGGTTCCGTCGAAGAGTCTGAAAGTCAGAAGCAGCTCCGTGGACAAGGAGAAGACGGGGTCCTTGCCATACAAAAGGTCAGACTCGGTTGTAAAAGTCGGGGCCTCGGGTTCAGGAATGTCTCCCGTCGATGGAGATACCAACATGACGTCCTTTCCGAAGCTGCCTCCACGTCACTGCACCAATGAATGGCTCAAGCCGCCGGTCGACTTGGACCAGCTCACCGAATCATGCCCGCCAGACTTTTACAAGATGGGCGTGGACGCGCACAGCGGCGGCGCCTTGAGTCGCCAGCTCGACGGAAACGAGGCAGGTCCCCCGACATGGACGCTGCGTTGCGACTTTTCGCTCTTTGACACGGACCCGTTTAGCTGCGACAAGGCACCCTCGAGGCAACGTAACCAGAATGGACGGCCCTCGTCAACAACAACGGCCGAGAAGCGGCCCGGGGCGTCGATTGGGTCCTCCTCGCATCGCAGGCGTAGCTCGCAGGTTCCCTCCAGCCGTTCTCCGCAGGGCGAGCAGGGAGACGGCGCGTCGCCGGGCTTCTTTGGCCGGTTGCGCAGCGAGGGCCTCCGCATGTTTCAGCGTCACGATTGTCCGTCGCCGCTGGACGGCAACGGGCCAGAGACGACGTCCGAGGTCCGGATCAAGAGCAGGGTGGGCAGACGGCGCATTCCGTCGACGCCGAGGAGCAGACTCGTCGGTCCTCCGTTGCGACAGACGGGAAAGGAAGCGTCTTTGCGTCGTGCGAGGCGCCATATATGCTCTGAGGATAACCGACCGCACGTTTGCGAAAATGACTTGGATTCGAATTCGCCGGGAGCTGATTCTGGACTTTGAGTTGCGAGTTGGTAATGGTATCAAGCCAGACCTATGCACTGTCCTAGATCCTAGATGGAGTGTGTAAGAGAACAGGTAAAAAGAAGAGAAGCGAATAGGCCCGCTCCATAAAGTATAACTATCCGGTTAAACCCAGTGATGAACTCGGCATTGTATAAGACGACGTGCGTGATTGTGAATTACCTAGCCAAGATGGGACCGTGAGCTCCGAGGTGGAGACGAGCAAAAATGAAAGCTCCACCTCGGAAGGTCAGAGAGGCAAAAGAATGGACGAGCGGGGAATTGAACCCCGGACCTTCAGCAGATCACATGTATTTTGATGTCAGGACATCAGACGATGCGAAGCAGACGCCATACCACTAGACCACACGCCCGATTGATGTCTGTATGCTACGTTATTGGTATCTATACAGTCTACGCACCCAATTCCAGGACTAAAGTTGCGCGTTTACGCACTTGTCACGCCCCAAGGATCAATGAACTTGCTCGGTGCTACAGGATAAATGCTTTGACGGAGCATGATGATCATGCGCCGCCGCGAGGTTTGCGTGTGCGGGTTAAGGAACTGGCGAGCGATGGGAAAGAGTGTCGATGGTGGTGGTGAAGGGTAGCGCTACGGGGTGGGAGATTTGACGGGGCGAGACTGGGCGAGGGATTGAGAAGAGGGACGTGGTTTTGGTTAAAGGGGGGACGAGAGGTGTTTTATAGAGAAGTGAATACTGCTTGCTTTTTTGCCGGCTCGAGACTAACACGCCGGGACGGATTGCCCTTGATTCGCATCTACAAACTATCGACTTGGCGTCCTCGATGCCATACACGTCCGGACACCAACTGCGTACGCGGAGCTGCGGCGCCGTGCGATTCATCACACGGCCTTTGACGCGCGCGCCTTGTTCTCGCGGTGCCGCTTCTCCTTGGCGGCCGACTTGCGGCGCGACATCCACGAGCGGTTCAGGTCCCGCCGGTTGTCCCAGAACCACGACTGAAAATCGCTCTGCTCCGCCGGCGCGCCCTGGCCGGCGCCGTCGTCGCCGTCGTCGCCAACCTCGTCCTCCTCGTTCTCTTCCTCGTCGGGCCCGGGCGGCCACAGGCTATTCGTGCGCGACGGGTGCGCCGTGTCGGGCGTCGGCGCCGCGCTGCGCACCACGCGCTGCTCCAGATCCTGCCGGGTGAAGGGCGTCATGGGCACCCTGGCCGTCGGCCGATCGGGCCCCTCGCCGGAGTCCGAGTCGCAGTCGGAGCCGGAGCTCGCCGTGCCGCCAAAGAAGCTAAAGGGCTCGGCTTGGGCGGCTGGCGTCTGCGCTTGGTCGCCGGCGTCGCCCTTGGGCCGCTTGTACAGGGCCTCGAGCGGGTGCACGCCGGTGGCCGATGGCGTTGTTTGCGGGAGGATTTTGATGGTGAGGTTCTTGGATGGGACTGGCGATGCTGCGTTGGGGCTGGTTTTCTTGCCAGCAGAAAGGGGTGTCGTGGACTCTGCTTCTTTGGCGGGAGAATCTTCATCCGAGCTCTCTTCGGAGCTCTCATCAGAACTCGTATCGGTAGTCTCGTCCTCGTCTTGTCGCGTGTTCTTGCTTGTGCTGGCGGTATGCTGGTCCAACTTGGCCTCCTCCTCCTCCTCCTCCTCCTCCTCCTCCTAATCGTCTTCAGACGATGTGCCGCTGCTACTTGTGCTATCATCATCCTCTTCCGAGGATGAGCTGGAGTCATCGACTACCTGCCGCTTGGGAGGATTTGCCGGTACCCTCGTCTTGACGGCCTCGACCACGTTGCCGTCCTCGTCCACCCAGCCCTTGCCCTCGACATACTCGGTCGCGGGCTTGCCGCTCGTCTCCGGCGCCGTCTGTTTTAGGAAGCTCGGGAACTGCGTGGTCCTCTCAAACTCGTGAATCGTAACCTCGCGCGACTTGCTCTTCTTGCGACTCGTCCTGCTGCCCTGCTCTTGCGACAGGTTTGCCATGGCGTTGGGCGGGACCTTTACCTTGAGCAGGCACTCTTCCTTTTCCGTGTATTTCGACTTGAGCCGCTTCCGCTTCTGCCCGTCACGGCCGTCCTTGTCCTTGTCCTTGTCCTTGCTCTTCTTGTGCTTGCGCATCGTATCCCCAGACTCGGTCCACCCGCGCTTCACCTTGCGATCCCTGAGGGTGACGCCCTCGAGCACGTCAGGTTGGCGCTTGCGCTTCTTGGATGAGCCGAGCCCATCATGTGACTTTTTGCGCTTCTTCACCGTCGCGTCCGTGTGCCCCGTGGGTTCCGGCCGCTCCTCGGGCCGCGCAGGTTCGATGCGAATCTTGGTGCCCTTGAGGACGGCGCCGTGAAGCTTCTTCTTGAGCTTGTCGGCGTCCATCTGGGGCAGGTCGACGAAGCCGAAGCGCCTCTCGGGAAATGTCTCAATGGTGTGGAAGGAGACGTTTCGGGCGGCGGGCTGCAGCGACGTCGGCACCACGAGCTTGAAGAGGTCCTGGTCCAGGGGCGTAATGTGTAGGCGCACGTAGTCGCCGGGTGCGTCGGCGGAGGCGGCAGCTTGCGGGATCGCACTCCCAGCGGTCATGTCGGGTCCTCGAACAGCGGGGCGAAGGTCGAGAAGCAGTTAATCGCCGTGCAATCCGTCAGACGAGCACGTAGATTTTGAGGGTGGTGTTTCAGCAGCGGACGGCGCTTAATCACAGGGGTGCGTCGAGCGTCGGAGGAGTTTTGCGTGGAATTTTTTCAGTAGCTCTATTTGCGCCGCTACTACCCTAGAGCCAGACAACTCAACTTGGGATGAGAATTTTTGGCTTTGAGCAGCTAATGTTGATATCCAATCACTGTAATGATTAAATTGGTCTTTTTAATTGGATCTGGTCATCATTGGCTGCGAACAATTTTAAAATGGTTGACGGTGTTCTCGTCAAACATCACCGCTTTGCACGGTAGATTCCCTGGTTGGAGATTCAGATGCTGCGCTCTCTTCTGCACCAACGGCACCAACTCAAAAATAAGAAGAATTCCACGTTAAAAGCTTTAACAATTAGGCTACCGAAATATCGAGTACGAAAAGGGCTAGCTAGAATTATACTACTATTTTACTATTCTTCTACTATAAACTAGGCTATATAGCTTAAACTCGGCGGCCGTTAGTCGTAGAGAGGTAGAGGTAGACGTATTATTCGTCCCTATAATTCATGCCTATGCCTCAATTTACCTAGCTAAACCCTTGCGACGAGAACATCACAAAGTCAAGTGCAAGAGACGAAAGTACCGGGAACCATCATGTTCGTGACCGTAACGCCATCCCTTTCCCATCGTGCGCTTCATGTCGAGTGGGGAATAAATGCCACAAACGCCCGTAATGTACAGTATAGATTGAAATGCAGCATCCGCTCTCGCAGCATCACGCACCAAAGCGACGTTCAACACATCATTGATTCTGCTCCCGCACATCGCCCCCGGTTGCCTTCCACCAAACATCGCTCCCCCACCGGATGATTCTCTCGGCTGCCCCCAGCGGCGTAGCGGCTGGCCGGACATCAAGGTAGAAAACGGGCTCGCCGGTGGGCTCGGGCTCCCCCGAGTAGTAATCTATGACGTAGCGGATCTGCTTGCGCTCGCCGTTGACGTCTCGAGAGACGTACCAGTCGTGTCGATCAAAGGGAGGTTCGGTGCTGTCTGTGTGAGTGGTGAAACCGAGATGCCATGGCAAATGAAGCAACTTACCCAAATTTGGAGGGATAGATCAACCCAAGAACCTGTAGCATCGTCGCCTTGGGCGTCATATCCTTTGGCCGACCTTGAAACCGGACGAGCGTAGGCTGAGTGTCCTCGCCGTCCCAGTGCCTCTCGAGCTCCTCGGGGGCGTGCGCCTCGCCTCGCTTGCATACCTGCCAGCCCCGGTACAGGCCCCGAGCAAAGCGCTGCTCCCACCCAACAATCTCTGCCCACGCGCCCTCGTTCAAAAAGTTGTGAACCGACACCATGGACTCGACCGCAGTAATGTCGGTATCGGTGTACCCTTTGCGCAACAGAGCGTTGTACATTTGCTGCGGGGACGGGTATTCCCAGGTGCCATCGCCGGAACCCTTTGGTATCGTCGACTCCTCTCGCGACGTCGGCAGAGCGAGCGTCTGGTTCGGGGCAGGTTTCTGTGAGAGATCGGGAAACATGTAGTTGAGGGGGTTCAGCTGTGACATGATGGACTTGGGCTTCTCCTCGGTCCGAGTCGCGTGAGGCACGGGGCAGCTCGAGGCAGACGGTCCGGTCCGGCCTGCATCATCTGGGCGCAGAACGTCTATGGTTTTCTTATTGACGGGACATCCGCGCTGCAAGACGGTCAGCCGACAGAAGCACATCGATCGCATCGAGAGCCATCGCTTACGGGAGGCGTCTTATTTCCAGCTGCGACAGGATGGCCGCTTGGGGTGCGTGCTGCCGCGGGAGACACGTCGGCCCAGAACCAGCCCATGACGAGATGATTGCTTGGCGCAGAGTTTGTGTTTTGGATGCAGACGTGAGCGCCGTCGAGTTTGTCGTGAAGAAGTGGCGATGGCGCTACGTACTTTGTAATGGCGTTGCGCTGATACGTGGAAGGATTTTGGGGACTCGGACCTCTTATCGCAAAGGCCGGATCCTGGTCCAACAACTTTTTTTTTCTCTATTGTCTACAGTGCAGTACGTACCTGACTGCATGAGACGGCGCACTTGTTTATCCGAGTCAAGGTATTGCCGACCAGCAATTGTACCTACGTCACTGTTCTCTACTGCACCGTCGTTGCCGGAACTTGCCGAGAATTGGACCGCCTCTGTCGCATCGCATCCTCGTCCGCGGTATCCCGACGGCATCGTCTCGCCCACTCGCCCCGAACATGATTATACCGTCGTGCGCTGGGGCCACGCTCAATCTTTCGCAGAGATGAGAGTCGGCTTCACCTTGGGCCGGTTCTGCATCCGTCCGACACTCCGACAATGCCCCAATCGACCGCCAAACGTGCGTCTCATCCAGTCTCGCCTACACCACACAGCACGCCAGACGCAATGGACGAGGCGTCCGAAGAGGAGTCTGGTGCTGCAGGCATCTGCCGGTGCTGCTGTTGCGGGCACCGCGACGTTTGTCGAGCTGGCTCGCCAGGATAACACCGGCACCGAGCAGACGGGCGAGCACCGCATGCTGCAACTCTCTCGGGAAGAGATTCGGAAAAAGGTGCCGGATGACGATCGCGGACTGCAGCGCGTGGTGCACAAGGTCACCCTTTTCTTGGACTTGTATGTCTGGGAGCCCCTGTGCACTGGCGTTCGGTTTCTCCAACTTGTCGTCATTTTCGTGCCCGTCATGGCCACGGTGCCCGTCATATGGTTCGGGAGGCGGCATACCGATCGCGACAACGAGAGAACTGGAACTCTCTGGTGGTATAGCTTCCTCGTCAGGGCCATGGAGCGCGCCGGGCCAGCTTTCATCAAGCTGGGCCAGTGGGCGGCCTCCCGGACAGACATATTTCCCAACGAAATGTGCGACACCATGTCCAAGCTGCACTCGGACGCGCCCGCGCACTCGATGCGCAAGACGCGCGAGACGATTGAGGCGGCATTTGATGGTCGCAAGTTCGACGATATCTTTGAAGAATTCAACGAGGAACCTCTGGGCGTGGGCGCCATTGCCCAGGTGTACAGGGCTAAGCTCAAGCCGGACCTCGCCGCACCGAGAGACGGCGACATCTCGTCACAGCCCTTGGCTTTAGGGCAGAACGTCCGGCGCAATGTGGACACTGTTCTCAAGAGCTCGCCGAAGCGTGTTCCTTCGAGTTACGTGGCCATCAAGGTCCTGCATCCCAACGTGGAGCGGACGGTGCGCCGAGACCTCAAGATCATGGGCTTCTTTGCCGCTGCAATCAACGCCATTCCCACAATGGAGTGGCTCTCCTTGCCCGACGAGGTGACGCAGTTTGGAGAAATGATGAAGCTTCAGCTAGACTTGAGGATCGAGGCAGCCAACTTGGAAACATTCCGGCAAAACTTCAAAGACCGGTCGACGGCCTGGTTCCCCTACCCCTATACGCAGTTCACGACGCGCAACGTCCTGGTCGAGGAGTTTGCCCAGGGTATCCCTCTCGCCGACTTCATGGAGAACGGCGGCGGCGTGTTCCAGCACGACATTGCCGACGAGGGGCTCGACGCGTTCCTGCGCATGCTGCTGCTCGACAACTTTGTCCACGCGGACCTGCATCCGGGCAACATCATGGTGCGCTTCTACCAGCCAGCGCGGCCCGAGCTGCACCTCGGCAAGCAGGCGGAGCAGAGCGCGCACGACGACACGACGGACGTGACGGAGCAGGTCCTCGAGCGCCTGCGCCCCTACCGGCGGCGGGCCAACAAGGCGGCGTGGGAGGCAGAGCTGGCGCGCATCGACGCCGAGGGCTACCGGCCGCAGCTCGTCTTCATCGACACGGGCCTGGTGACGGAGCTGAGCGCGACGAACCGCGACAACTTCATCGCGCTGTTCCGCGCCGTTGCCGAGTTCGACGGCTACAAGGCCGGCCACCTCATGTGCGAGCGGTGCCGGCAGCCCGACGCCGTGCTCGACAAGGAGATCTTTGCCCTCAAGATGCAGCACCTCGTCCTCGGCGTCAAGAGCCGCACCCTGGCCCTCGGCAGCGTCAAGATCGGCGACGTCCTGCAGCGCGTCCTGGCCATGGTCCGCGACCACCACGTGCGCCTCGAGGGCGACTTCGTCAACGTCGTCATTAGCATCCTCCTGCTCGAGGGCATCGGCCGCAGCCTCAACCCGGACGCGGACCTGCTCAGCAGCTCCCTGCCCATCCTGCGCCAGCTCGGCGCCCAGAGCGGCGCCCAGATGGCAAAGAGCGGCGACTTTTCCATGCTCCTCGTCTGGGTCGGGCTCGAGACCCGCAAGTTCCTCCAGGCCAGCGTCGAGGACGTGAGTCTCCGCATCCCAGCGTCAATCTTGGCCTCTTGTACTGACTTTTTGCACCCGTCCAGGTCGAGCGATGCGTCAAGTACGATCTCCTCTCGCCAAACGTGTAAATATACAGGCTGTGACTATAGAAGCCATATTCTGCGGCGCCGTATTCGTAAATGCGCCTGGTCGCGCCTCGTCCTTGCGTGAACTCTCATGCCCTTGGCCGTGATGGCGTCGCCGCCGAACTCGTGTCGCTCAGTTGCTCGACCCGTGATACGTAGAATCGTCTGGGTCCAAATGCCCGCGAGGCGGCGGCAACGGTGCCTTCAGAAACACCCGGCACGTGTCCAGCAGTACACACGATGAACAGCCATCGAGGCGACTGCTTAGGTTTTCATTTCTTCAAGGTTTATCAAGACGCCTTGCATCACAGCCCAGGCCCGTAAAGTGCGTCCTAAGGCATCACTCTTGCACGCCTTTTGTGTTTTAGGTTCGTCCTCTCTGGCAGCCACATTACTTGCTATAAATGAAAACTTCGCATACCGCTCGCACATTTTCTCTTTTCCTCTCTTCTTCAGCTTATAGAGCTAGGTAAGTTGCAACTAGTCCCTTTTCTCGGCCCATTGGACTGTTTTCTTGTAGTCCCTCGTCCCTCTGATTTTGCGCTTCCTCTCGTACTATGCTAACAACAGCTGGTATTATTTTGCAGATGATGAACTATGGTCTGTGTCTTATCTACAATGCTTTGTGGATAGCAACGAGATACTAACAATGCTGATATAGAGACCCAACTGGGAAGACATTCTGAATGCGGCCCAGAAAGGGGGGCTGGATCCTAAGGACATCCGCTCATTCGTCCAGGAGAACCGGATCGCCTTAGGATCCGCCCCCGAGCCCGAGCCCGCCGAGCCCGCCGAGGAGGCCGAGGAGGCTGACGCCGAAGACATTGCCCCCGGCCCTGCCCCCGCCGACGCCGCCGACGCCGAGGAGGCTCCCGACGCTGCTGCGTCCGCACAAGGGGCTTCTCTTTCTACCCCGGCTTCTCTTTCTACCCCGGCTTCCGCCGACGCCGCCGACGCCGCCAAGCAGCCGGTGGTGGATCAGAAGCCCCCCCAGCTTCAATGTTATCGCTGTGGTCTCTGGGGATATAAGGCCGCAACATGCCGAAGGCAGCGTAAGTCTTCTTGAAATGCATTGTTTGATTCTCATCTTTTGTTCCATCGATATTGATTGCCTGTACTCGTTCACTGGCTAACTCTCTATATAGTTGCGCCTTTCGGAAATACTACTATAATATACAATGCGAGGGGGGTTGTATGTATACATTCTCACACTCAAACCATTGCAATAGAGGTACTAACATTCTATGTTTACCAGACCTTTAATTTCGGCTGGGGCGGCGCCCTCCTCCCGACAAGGAAGAAGAAAAAAAGAAGCAACGGCGGCGCTTAGGGGCCGCCAACAAGGGCCGATGCCTGCCCCAGACACTCTGCAGCAAACGAACGGCGGCTGCATGTCCCTTTGCCGCCTCTGCCAAGCCTTAGCCCCCCGCTCGTCTTTGCGTCCGCCTATGCCAACATCGAGCCATACGACGACTTCATGGGAAATGGCTTTTTCCATCCTGCTTTATGGCAATTCGTCATATTAAAATCGTTTCGACATGTGAGCTATGTTCTTCTACGACAAGGCTGCCTCCGACCAGCACCGGCTTTACACCCTGAAGCTTGCGCAAAAAGTCGACATGGCTGTCCTCAAGCATGCTCTCTCTTCACACAGGGATGCTACACCTGCGGACGCGACCGACTTACCAATCGCCCTACGGTAGTAGCATTACGCTAAGCAAACACGCTTGAACCTCTCCCGCCCCGGATTCCCTTAAGACCGCTATTAGATATTAAGCTAGAATCGCCAATTTTTGAGGCTTCTATATCCCGATCCTCGACTAATACTCGGCGCCAGTCCCCGGCCTGGCGTGCTATACGTGGCTGCAGCCTCAAACGCACATGAAGGCCAAGGTCAGGTCAGGTCGCAACCCTGTCCACTGCTGGTAAACTGTGGCCTTGACTTTGAGCTGGTGAAACGATCTCGGCTCGCTTGCGTAGAGTGGAAGAGCGAGTATCAAGCCTATCTCGGTTACTCGAGCAAGGTCAGGACAAAACCGTAATATCTGAGTCGTATGCCTTGTCTCGAGAGCGAAAGGGCTTGTGCTTCGTGTCTTCATCAGCGGCACAGGCTTCGACTGCCGAGAAATCTCGTGGCAACATGAAGGGATGAAGGTTGGGAGGATCGAGGGCAGCTGGCAGCACCATGGCCAAAGGACGATGGTCAATGACGTCGACGACGTAAAGCTAGGCCTGGCTGACATGAAATGGGAAGACCTTGTTGATGCACCTGGTAATGCAAGCATTAATCAACAGTTCGAATCAACGGCCAAGTGGTTGCCCGCCTCTGGTAGGTCATGTGCAGAAAGTCCGTCCTAAGGCATCACTCTTGCACGCCAACTAGCAGTAAACGGGACTCTCATTCCTCAAGTCCCGACAAGCCCAGTTTCGCTTCATTTTATCTATTCCGTTTGTAGCCACATCAACGCTAGTCTGTACTCGCGCTCAAGTCCATGGACTTTTCCCATAGGTTCCTGAGAAGCGCCGCGGTGCCATCTTCCTCTTCTGTGCCGACTAGACTCGCTCCGCTTAGCCGCTCGCCGAGGCGACCCGCGTCGTCTCCCTCGAAGCTTGATCCTGTGCCCACTGTCCGCACCGAGCCTGATCGCCTCACTGCGTTGGCCTGCCGCGACTCGGGCATGCTGATATGACGCATGTGACGCGGTGTCACGTCGACAGACCTCTTCCCATTCATCGAAGGTGTATTGTTGAGCGTGATACGTCGTCCCTTATCTACTTGCTGACTGCGACCAAGCCGGCTGAGAGATCGAGCCACGGGATTCTGATATCTGCGAACCACCAGATACTCCATGCCAGTACGTTCCAGCAGCTTACCGACGCGGGGATCGCGGCTGTTGGCGCCGTCGAACCCTGGACCTCCGACGCCGATCAATGGAGTTGAGCCGACAACGCCGCCAACTCCCGTCACGGCCTGACCGGGCTCAAGGACCGAGCTGGCTCGTTGCAGGTTGAGCTTTTGCTGTATTCGCGAGCTTTCTGCAGGAGGGGCGGCTGCTCTTCGCGCAGAACGGGGAACCAAGACACTGTCGTCAATATCTGCGCTCAAAGTGGGTTCGATGGGACCCCGGGTTGGCGTGAAGGCCGTGACCGACTTTGGACGTCTTGGCGTCTCATCCAATCTGCGATTGGACCCCGGTGGGTAGTAGAATGAGCCCTGACTCGTGAGCCCTGAGCCAGAGACGTCGACGAAGCGCGAGACGAGCTCGTCATGATTCGAGCCCGAGGGTGGCGTTGTGTTGGGATCTGTGGCGATTGGAGACGGCGAAAGGCGCGGACGAGCGGCTTGCGCAATCTCGGCCGTCATCTTGGGGGGAGCGCCGTAGGAAGGTGTGCGTTGGAGAAGACGAGATGTAAGGTACTCTTTCCGATGTGACGTTTCGGGATCTGGTGAGGGACGCAATTGACCTGGCGAAGCCTCACTGACGTTGTCGGACCGAGAATTGGGGGTGACTGGTGCTGGCCGCAGCGAGGATTGGGCGCTGCTGTTGAGCGAGCCCTTGCGTGACAGGTACGGTGAATTGGAACCGCTAGCATCGACCCATTCGTCGTCCTCGGGGTCGTCGCTTCCAAGGTCAAAATGAACCTGGGATTTACTGGACTTGGAGGCGTGGAGGCCTGTACCACTCGAGGTGCGCTTCAGCTTGTCAGATGAGCGATTGCGCTTGCTGACGTCGACGTGCGAGCGATTGCGTTTCAGACTCGTGTGGGACGCGCTCTTGGAGATGTGAGGGGTCGGCGAACGGCTCGGGAGCTTGACTTCGCTCGTGACGCGGCGATGAGGCGGCGGACGTTGAGGAGTCTCGGGATCCGAAGGGGACGTTGGCCGGCGATTTAGTCTCGGAGCGGCGGCGGTGGCGTGGGCGTTTTGCTTGTGGACAGACTTTGATGATGGCACACGAGCGTGGAGGCGACCGACGTGATGGTGCTTCTGATGGACATGCTTCGTTCGAGGAGGATGAGCAGGCGTGTTTGTGGTATTTGTGGTATTTGTTGTGTCACTGTGCGAATCGCTCTCGCGGGCGATCGGGCGCTTTGATTGGGTGCCGGCGGGGGGGGCCGCAGCTGCTGCTGCTGAAGCGGCGTCGAATTTTTGAATAATCACTTCCGATTGTTCTCCGGCAGCGGCGAGGCGAATGGGACATGCAGACCGCTTATGCTGCTGCAGGATCCATGAGCCGGGGTGGTTGGCCAGGGAGTAGCGCGAGCGGGACACGTGTAAAGGCCCGGCGGCTTGGCTGTACAGGAGGTTACTGTACGAAGTAGGCGATGGGAAAGGCGTCGAGATGGCAATTGGCTCGCGGCACTGATGACGTGGTCGAGGGTGACAGGCCGGGGGGTCGACTGGGCCAATCGTGATGGTTGCGAGACGCGAGACGAATTGGCGGCGCGATGGCCACAGGCACCGGCAGCTTTTCCTTAAGGCTTGACACGCCTTTTTGTTGCTTGCCGAGTTGAGGCGCAGTCGGCAGAGGGGCAAGGAAAAGAAAGCCCGACGCAGGCCAAGATGGTGGTGGTGGTGTTGATGATGGAGGATTGAGGGGACGACGGAGGGTGGGCGTGTGTTGCAGGTGCCATGGAAGGATGCCGGCGTGCCTGTTGCCCTTTTGCACTAGGGGCTAGTTACAACTACACCACCATTTCACGATTCTTACACCACAAAGTAGGGCGCCAATCAATGGTGCCCCTGGCAAGCAAACACGCCCAAGGTCCCGACGGTCCGTCACCATCGGTACCTGGCCGTCTGAGATTGGAAGCGCCCATCCCCCGCCTTTCCCCCGCCTCGCCCTCTTGTCCATTCGCCGCGCGACTTTTTTTTCAGTGGCCCGACGACGTTTGAAGGAGTCATTGCCGTCTGGACTCAATCGGAGCGCCTGGAAACCGTTATCTGTGCAGCATGCTCGGCCCAATGCCTTGCGCGTGCCTACATTCGTGTGGTTGCATCTCGTCTCGTGCGTTGCGAGTCTGAACTGCGTTGGCAACGAGCAAATCCGGCTGCTTGTCTCGGATACCGCGCAACACCATGTTGGTCCCGGATAACCGCACGTCTTTGGCCGGGCCAGGGCGTCTCTCTGTGTGCCACTAAATGTGTTTGAAATATCAGCTGCATCTTGGTTCGATTGTGTCTCTCAGCGCGAGAAACCTGAGATGGCCGATTTGCGGCTCAGGCAGTGAGACAAGAGCTCTCAGTGCGCTACGTGTTCTCGCACAGTGTCTCTACTGCGAACAGCCCACCGCTATGTGCGCTAATGTACTTTGGCAAAGAGCCATGTAGCCATGCAGAGCCAACAAGTATATCGAACAATCCTAAAGTGTGATCAGGGTACCTCCTGGTATCGTACAGAACCGCCAACCACGGCGGCCAGCCGGCGTCGTCCTGGCCAAGAACTTGATATCCCAAATACAGTGCTGGAATCATGTGGGTACTGTACCGATACCACCCTAGCAAAATCTAGCTGCTAATCACGTGTTGGCAACGATTGCGCGCCAATCAACAATGACGCTGTCTTAGCTGGACCTGGACCACATGCCACGCAGCTGACAGCCGTTCAGCCTCGTCAACCAAGAAACACGCTGATCTCCCGACGAAACAACAGCGGTATCTCTACTCTCCTTCATCAAGACGCCACTGAAATTCTCCATCATCGACACACTCTTAGTTAGCTGCCCCCTGCCTTCGGCAGCTACCTGCAGCCCATCATGTCGTCCATCGCCGCTATTGAAGAAGAGAAGACGCAATACCAAGAACAGGTACGCATTATCCTCACGTCTACTAACTGCCATACGTATAACCCAGGCTGAACGGCTCGAAATCGAAGCTCGAGATAGTCCTGGGACAGCGTCGCGATGACCCCGAAAACTCGGAGCTCAAGGCGCTCGAAGACGAACTGAGAAGCGTCCTCGACCTCCTCAATGAAAACATTGCCGAGCTTCAGCCCCCAAAGTCCGTCCCGGCTGCAGAACCCGCACCTGCTGAATCTCAGCCTGAAAAGTGGTCCAAAGAGAGCCATCCTGCTTTTCAAAAGGCCGCCGCCGATGATAAGGAAGAGGCTCCGGTCAATTATCAGGTCAACGATACGGTTCTCGCCAAGTGGGTTTCCGGCGATCGTGGCTTCTATCCTGCTCGAATCACCTCTGTCACAGGCTCTTCCAGCGCGCCCATCTATAGCGTCAAGTTCAAAAACTATGACACTACCGAGACCCTGCGGTCAAAGGACATTCGCCCCATCTCGAATAAGCGAAAGGCCGATGGCACCTCGTCGAACCCAGGTGCCACTCTCTCTGCAGTCCCAGTGTCCGCTCCTGGCGTGGTATCGTCGGCCGGTGCGACCATGTACCCCGATGCCAAGAAAAATGCCCAGGGCGAGGACGCTCCTAAGCCCAAGTCCAAGAAGATGAAGGCCTCCAAAGAGCTGGAGAAGAGCCAGAATAAGTGGAAAGAGTTCAACACGAAGGGTAAGATGGGGAAGGCAAAGAAGAAAGAGAGCATGTTCCGCACACCAGAGGGCATCCATGGCCGTGGTGAGTATTCTCCAGCCTGTCGAGATGATTTGGTACTGACGCTCTGCAGTCGGATTCACTGGCTCTGGTCAAGCAATGCGCAAAGATCCGGAACGTGTGCGCCCGCAGTATGTTCCTGGCGAAGACGTCGACTAGGCCAGGAGCTATTCGGACAGTTTTCGTGGCTTTCGCAGACGGTTCGAGGCGTTAGGCGTACGACACCCATGGGATGGCCATGTTTTTCAGGGTCCTCAGCCTTTTACATGAGCACGCCTGGCGGTCTAGGATGTCGGTTTGGCGTTTACGGTTATGCAGAATCAGCGCTGCTCTCTGTCTCGATACGTACTGGCATTGGAAGGCGAGGCGGGCTGCTAGCATACGGATGCACTGCGTTTATACGATACCATTTGGCACTCACGAGGTGCTTTGATTAATTTACGGGATACGACAACGGTCTCAAGCCCTCTACTGTCAACAGTTGAGACGCCTGGACGCTTGGCTCCCAAATTGACCGGCGACAAGTCCAGTTGCTATAGCGTTATCTTTTGCCCAATTTGCTGTGCAAGATTAATGAACGCAGAGGCCCTTTCGCTCTCTGGTTCCGCAGCCATAGTTGGCTTGCCTCTTGATGCATCATCGCTAATTCTCGGATGAAGTGGAATGTCGCCGAGAAAGTTAATGTTTTTTTGGTCACACAGGGTGTACACTCTTTCGTTGGAGCCGAAGATGTGGGTCGCCTTGTGGCAATTGGGGCATTGGAAGAGGGACATGTTTTGTATCAGCCCTATAATGGGGACGTCGACAATTTCGAACATGTTGATGCCCTTCAGAGCGTCCTTGGTGGCCAGAGTGTGCGGCGTGGTGACAATGACGGCGCCTGAGCGCGCCTCAGCATTCGCCTGCAAGAATCTTGGGGATGAGTGCTTACCGTCCAGGAAAATCTGCTGCGTAATGGTCAACTGCGTGTCGCCCGTCCCCGGCGGCAGATCGAGGATGAGAATGTCGAGGCCTCCCCACTCGACCTCGTGAAGCAGCTGTTGAATGGCCTTCATCACCATGGGCCCGCGCCAGACGATGGGCGCTTTCTCGTCGACAAGATAGCCCATTGACATGGTCTTGACGCCATAGTTGACCAAGGGCACGAGCTGGTTCTCTAAGAATGGTGAGTGACTGGTCTCGTGCGTGGAAGGGGGGATCTCCTTACGACCCGAAAGTCTGGGGTTGTCTGTGAGCCTAAACAGGGTGGGAATCGACGGGCCGAAAATGTCGGTATCTAGTATGCCAGCCCGATAGCCTAGCTTGGCATAAGCCATGGAGAGATTTGCTGAGTCGGAGATTAGAGTGAAGTCACGACGTTGGGTGCTTCGAGGGGATGAACCTGCGATTGTGCTCTTGCCGACTCCTCCCTTGGCCGACGAGACGGCTACGACCTTTCCCACACCCGGAATTCTCCGCCTCACAACCTTCTTTGGCCATGACGGAGGTGTCCCCGAGCGGGGCAGGCCCTGTGCTGCGTCAGTCGTGATCCTCTGTGTTATCAACAGTCTGCTGCTTACAAGTGGGTTCTCATGGAGGAGTGGACGCAGGGACTGAAAGAGGCGCGCACGAGTGGCGCGCATGGCGATGAGTAGGAAGACGTGGTTCGATGTCTGTAGCTGAGAAACAATTTGAAAGAATAGTGAGTTGAAAGAGATTGAATTCACATCAAATTTCTCGCAGATGCTCGCCTCGCTCGTGCAACAAGTTGACTGATGAAGAAAAAAGGCAGTTTACAAAGTACAAACTGCCAAGCAAGGCAAGGCGTCTCTTGCTCATTGACTGTTCTCCTGCGTCCGCGGTGCAGCCGGACCCGATACGTTTGGTGGATACCCTGGGACCCACTTTGGCGGGGAGCTCAAGTCGCATACTGCCGTGGCCCACCGCCTAAAAGTTGCGGCGCCCACCTGCGTCCACTGGAAGGCCCTGAAGAAACTTATCCGCCCCAAAGTCCCAGTATCCAACAGTAGCGACATTGTCGACTCGCACAAGATGGCAGTCTCAAAGAGCCGCGCGAAAAAGTTTCAAGACGCCGACGAAAAAATAACGACTGGTGAGCAATGCTCCATTGATACGATGCCGCGGCACAGGCATGTCTAATGACCGACAGACTACGACCCGGAAAGCAATGCGCCGGCGAGCGACCACGGAAGCGAGAGCGACGACAGCGAAGGCGAGAACGCCGGGACCGAGCACTACGTCTCTGTCGGCAAGAGCCGTCTGCGACATAAGGAGAACGTTTCGCTCGGCCCGGATTACCGTGGGTCTCGCGTCAGCCGATCGGCCCTAGAAGGAGACAGCCAAGACGAGAGCGACGAAGACGACGAGGACGACGAGGACGACGAGGGCGCGAGTAACGCTGAGTACGATGACCCAGAAGCGGCGGACCTTGCGCGCGACGAAGCGCAAGCTTCAGACTCTGAAATCGATAGCGACGACGCGCTGGGCGAATCCGATGCGGATCACTTGAAGGATTTCACCTTTCGCGGAAGCTCCAAGCCCAAGAAACCCGCGGAAAAGTTAAAACGAAGAGCCAAGGCGGCTGACTTCATGTCTGATGACAAAGTTCAAAGCGACACGGGCGCCGACGAGGATGGCGCAGATCTTGAAGATTCAGATGAGGAGGGTATTAGCGGCGACGGCTTGGATGCCTTGGTCGACGGCGGCAGTGACTCTGAAGACTTTGACGAGGATGATGAAGGCTCCCAAGATGAGAGTGAAGATGAGGAGGAGGAGGACGACGACGACGAGGATGAAGACTCTCAGAGTGAAGACGGCGACGAGCCTGCACGACCGAACATGGCAGCGCTCTCGAATCAGGCCGATGTTGAAAAGGGCAGGGCAATTCAGAAGCAACGGAAAATCTACGATGGCCTTTTGAACCTCCGAATCCGCTTACAAAAAGCGCTCGTCGCCGCCAACACATTTCCTACACTAGACGATGCGTCGGCAGCCGACTCGGAGCCATACGAAGCCGCCGAGGAGGCAGCCATCAAGCTGCTCAACACCATTAGCAGTCTCCGGACGAACCTTGTCGTTCCCCACAAGACGGGAGAGAAGCGCAAGAGAGTTGTGGACTCGTCAATGACGAGCGAGTCGATCTGGGAGAGTCTTGAGGATGAAGACTTCCAATACGTTGGTTTCCGCAAAGATAGGCTGGAAAAGTGGTCGCGCAAGGTGCAGAGCGTCAACGTGACGACAGTCAACGGGCTGGGCCAGCGCAACAAGACGCTGATTGACGTGCTCGAGGAGCAGCTCGCGCAGCCCGAGAGCCGGCTGGTGAAGCGCACGCGGGTACCTCGGTCGTGCGCGCCAGCCCAGGCCGCCAAGAAGGTGACGGAGGATGAGAACATTTACGACGACGCCGACTTCTACCAGGTGCTGCTCAAGGAGCTCGTCGACCAGCGAACGGTGGAGACGTCGGGATCGCAGGCCGACGGGGTTCCGACGGTCATGCTGACGGCGGCCAAGGAGGCCAAGACGCGCAAGCAGGTCGACCGCAAGGCCAGCAAGGGGCGCAAGATGCGCTTCACGGTCCACGAGAAGCTGCAGAACTTCATGGCGCCCGAGGACAGGCGGTCGTGGGAGCAGGACGCCATCGATCGCTTCTTCGGCACGCTATTTGGGCGCAAGATGGAGCTCGACGAGGACGAGAGCGAGGACGAGGCCATGGGAGACGTGGACGCCGAGGAGGAGGGCTTGCGGCTGTTTAGAAACTAGACTGGTCATGCGTGGGCAATTGCCTAGGATAGATGTCGACGATGTCGGTCCATGAATGAGCGACTTTGGTTACCGATGACTGTTTGTATCTTCCAGGCTTATGAATGCTTGTAACTTAACTCCTTCATGCAGACGCTTCGATGCATCCGCCTGGCTGATGGTGCCAGCGTTCGTCTCTCCTTAATGTCAAGCGTCCCCCAATTGATGGTTTGGGAATTTGCAGCTCGATGGCGTCTGCGGCGCAGCAAGAGTCTAGCATCTCTTTGGTAACTGCCCAAGAGTCTGAAGGTGCTGGATGCCCTCTCCCAGACTTGAAGTTATCCCAATGTATGGACATAAATCTCCATGCAGCCAAGGTAGGAACGTGGCAATTCGAAGCTTGTTTAGCGAGCAGCAATATGACGCACCCCTTGGTGATCAGAGTCTAACTTGGTCCGGGAGCGCCAGTGCTACCCCCCGTGCATTAGGTCGAACCCGTCAAATGATGGGAAGCTGCTCTTGTAAGTTGACGTACGAAGCACTGTCGGCAGGTTGTCTCTTGTCGCAGTAGAGTGAGACGGCGCGTGTCTTTGCCAGTGAAGGGTAGACTGATGCTCCCCAAACCAGTTGTGGCCGAAAGCTAGAGCGAAGTAACGGCATAGCGAGAAGCAGGAAAGTTCTCCACTAAATAGACATTCAGACAGCATTGGACTCGGGAGAGAGAGCCGGCGATATCCGTCGTGTCAAAAGTGCCCAAGTAAGCTAGTATCGAATGTTGTGCACAGTCTTTTGTTTTACAAACTTGAGAATCTACAAATCTGACAGGTCGTTTTGAGCAAGATTGAGTCAACAGGCTGGAATATCGACTCAACGATGTATACTTGGAGCCGATACTGTTGGGAGCAGAAATCACTTCAGAATACTTCGTACCTCGTCTTGTATTGATGCTTGCCAGATGTAGCAGGAGTTTGGCCATCTTGTTTCTGGCCCCACCGACAGCCTGACAGGCCACTGTACATGCATGGATGGCCGCGCCCACGTTTGTTGAAGAACCACGGAGACCAATCGTAAAGCGGAAATGTGACCTGGCCGAGGCATTAGTCATGCTGCCCGCCGGCCAGCCCACTGAACCATCAGGTACCCCGGGCTTCCCTCGACGACCTGGCTTCGCGGCAAGGTTCCGCCACCTGCGTCCAGAGGCGAGGTATTAGCCTGGCTGCACTGTACGTGCGAAGTAGGCCAAGCCCATGTACTCTGTATAGCGACGCCCTTTGTTGGACCGTCCTTGAGATTTTTCTCATCATTTTCCAGGCTGCCACTTCGACCCTTTGCTATAACTCGGCCCCCGTCACATGGGCGTGCAGGCAAGGGGCATGATCTCACCAGAACCAAAGAACGAGTAGATCCGGTCCCCTTCAGCGTCCACCCTCGTATGCGCGCGCGCGCAACACACGGCATTCTGGCTCTGGGTCGACGAGGAAGCGGCCAGCAGCGGCCGCGGCGTCAGGACCAAGACCAAGGCAGAGCACCTCTCTCCCGTCTCGTCGTCCCCCGGGGGGAGGGGAGGCGTGTCGTTGTCGCGCCATGGAGCTGATTGAGACGCAGGCCTCGGACCTGCGCTATCTGGCCCAGGCGGCGCCCGTCGCCCTCAGCGACACGGCCAGCGTCTCGTATGGCACGCCCCAGCCTCGCCCCCAGGCCAGTCCCCCGGCCTCGGGTCCCGCCTCTGTCGGCGACAACTCCTTTGGCGACCCGGTGCCTGGCGATGCCTCTGCCGGAGGAGGAGGCCCCGGCGGCAGTGGCGGCAACAAGCGCAAGCAGTCGGCCGACGACGACGGCGCGAGCGGAGGCCAGAAACAGACGCGCAGCAAGAGAAACAGGGTGAGTCGGGCTTTGCCGAAACATTGTCTGTGGCGTGTTGTACCTGCGGGTGAACTTGGTTTGCTGACCTCGACCTCGTGGACGGGCGCTCGCAGTATATATCCATTGCCTGGTAAGCCTCCTGTGACCCCGATTGTCGTCGGGCGCCTGGGCAAGACTGACTCGCCTGCTTCTTCTTCTCTCCTAACCAGTAATGAATGTAAGAGGCGCAAAATCAAGTGCAATGGCGAGACGCCGTGCCAGCGTTGCGGCAACCTCAACTTGGCGTGCCTGTATGCGCCCAACTGCTGTTCCAGCAGCTTCAAGGACTCGGACGAGTTCAAGTCCGTCATGGCGCAGCTAAGCCGCCTGCAGGACGAGGTCGGCTGGCTCAACCAGACCGTCAAGGCCATCCAGGACGACCCGTCCCGGGTCGTACCTGCTGCTCCGGACCGACCTCACCCGCCTTCGAGCTCCGTCGCTGCCCTTTCGCCGTCGCAGAGCTCCGCCTCGGTTCAACGGCCTGATCCGCCTTCCCACGCTGCCGCGGCTGCCTTCCGCGGGCCCACGAGCATGGCCTTCAGCTTGGACGTCGCCAATACGACAATCGCCAACATGGGCTATCGCGGCATCAACGAGGCCGACGACCGGGACCAGCCGAGCGACGTCGCTTTCCCCATGGAGCCATCTTTCGGGACTGCCATGGAGCCGCTCCTAGAGTTTGACAAGGACGAAATGGTCAGACTCTGTCAGTACCACGAAGACGAGACGGGCATCATGTATCCGGTCCTCGGCATTCACTCCGTCATTGCCCACGCCAAGAGCATCGCCCCGTTCCTCGAGTCCGCTCGAAGCCAGCAGCGTCCGCTTCAACCCATCAATGACGAAAAGACGCTGCGGCTTAAGATGGTGCTGTGCTGCGCGCTCGTTGTCGAGATGCATGGCCAGAGCGACAAGGCTGTTCGGCTGTACGAGAGCATGGAGGCTGTTTTGAACCGCAAGCTCATGGCTGATGTCAGTGACGGAGCCAGCCTTCCGCTCCTATGCCTTCTCGCCGGCTATAGATTCCTCTCCAACGACGAGGTTCTGGCCTGGCGAGTCATGGGGCAGGTCGTCAGGCTGTGCGTGGAGCAGGGCATTCACCAAAAGAGAGCCCTGATGAACATCCAGGACGAGACGGACAGGAAAAATGCTCTCAACAGCTTCTGGACGGCCTACGTGCTGGACAGGCGATGGGGATTCGCCACTGGTCTGCCTTTTGCGGTGCAAGACGACGAGATTGATCCGGAACTGCCCTTGCCGGTGAGTGAGCCATGAATCTCTTATTGGCCTAAAGCTGACGCGCCGTGATTCCCAGGATGAGTACCCCTTTCTCGTCGCAATGGTGACATACTCTCGGCTGGCCGCCAAGGTCTGGCGTCAGGTATCGCATTTTGGCCCAGTTCTGGCACGAGAACTGCGGCAGGAGGAGATTGACAGCCTCGATCGCGAGATTCTCCAATGGTACGAGACGGTGCCCGAAGAGATCAAGACGCGCAACTGGGATAGGGAGAAGCAGGTGACGTCGACGCCGTCGTACAACCTGCAGCGACTCAGGATATGGACATATCTCAGACTGAATCAGGTATGCTGAGTGGCGTCCAACTCTGCGAATCCCCACGCTGACGGCTGCAGATTCGCATCTGGCTCTACACACCCGTCCTCCACAGCGCCACGAGCATCATGGTGAATCCGCAGCAGGCGCAGCGAGCCGTCGACTTGGCCAAGGACACGATACAGTACTTGAACCACCTCAACTGCACGACCAACTTGTACCGCAGAGCGCAGGTATTCTACCACCAGTTCCTGACATCCTCGATTGCCGTGCTGTTCCTCGCCTCGGTACACGCGCCCGTTCGCTTCAGTCCCGTGTGCCGAGAAGAATTTTACCTGGCCCTCGAGCTGGTCAAGGACCTGTCCGCCAAGAGCTGGATCTCGCAGCGCCTGTGGCGGACCATCAAATCCCTAAAGGACGTGGCGCCGCGCTTCGGGCTGAACCCCGACGACGACGCCCATTCATCGGCGGCCCTGGGCATGATTGGGCTCGCGCGCGGCCACCTGGACACGAGCCCCGTGGCCCAGGGGCCCTTTTCCGACTTGCCGGTATCCGTGCAGACGCCCCGGCAGCAGCAGGTTCAGGAGCCGCACCTGCGCCACAACGGCAAGCGGCTGCAGAGCGAGCTGTCGAGGATCTTTGAGGGCTACGTGGCCCTCAACGGCTTCCAGCTCGGCGAGGACCTGCACGCCCACTCGGAGCTGCCGTCGCCGGACTCTGGCGGGTCCCTGTTCGCGACGGACGGCACCGTGTTCCCCCAGCTGCGGGAAATGTTTTGATATGTTTTGCATTCGCCACGTTGCCTTACCGCCCGGTTTCTTTGCGTTAAAATAGACGAGCGACGGGCGACTTGAAGATACCTTTTTTTTCCCCGGTCGCGCATATTCTCCCGAACAGCCGACGCGGACAGGAGGGGGCGAGTATTTACGGTACAGTTGTGTGTTTTTGCAAGTGTACGATGAGACGGACACGGTGGAAAAGCTCAACGGCTGTGTAGAAGATGCATCCGCGGAAGTTGAAGACTTGCGGACGCAAAAAGTAATATCCCTACCGGTCTTTCATTTCTTCAAGGTTTATCAAGACGCTTTGCATACACAGCCCAGGCCCGTGAAGCCAACTGCCGCCGCTTAGGACGGCCCAGTGGTTGCCATCTGGCAGAAAGTGCGTCCTGTGGCATCACTCTTGCCGCCAATGGCAGGTCAAGTGCAGAAAGTGCCTCTTGTGGCATCACTCTTGCACGCCTATTGTGTTCTAAGGTTCGTCCTCTCTGGCAGCCGCGGCCGGCGGCGGAGGACTGGCAGCTGGCAGCCACATTGCTTGCTATAAATGAAAACTTCGCACACCGCCCCCCCATTTTCTCTTTTTCCTCTCTTCTTCATCTCCCATCATCGCACGAGAAAGCTGCAACCAGTCCCTTTTCTCGGCCCTCTGCACTGTTTTCTCTTTTCCTCTCTTCATCTCCCATCGCACTGGCAAGCTGCAACCAGTCCCTTTTCTCGGCCCTTTGCACTGTTTTCTTGCAGTCCCTCGTCCCTCAGATTTTACACTTCCTCTCGTACTATGCTAACGACAGCTGGCATCACTGAGCAGAGTAAGAACCATAGTTTGTGTCTTGTCTACAATGCTTTGTGGATAGCAACGAGATACTAACAATGCTTATAGATAAATACTTTCGAAGACGTTATAAAGGCCGCAGAGAAAGGGGGGATGGATCCTGAGGTGATCCGTTCTTGCATCCAGGCCCGGGATGCAGAGTTGATCACCTCAGGATCCGCCGCCGACAAGGGCGATGACGCCCAGAAAGATATCGATGACGGCAAGAATCTTTGTCCCCCGGCTTCTCTCTGTCCCCCGGCTTCCGCCGACGCCAACAAAGCTGTCGATGACGGCAAGAAACCGGGGGGGCGTGAGAGGCCCCCCCGGCCTCAATGTTACCGCTGTGGTTTGTGGGGGCACAAGGCCACAGCGTGCAGAAGGCGTAAGTCTTTTGAAATGCATTGTTTGATTCTCATCTTTTGTTCCATCGACATTGACACTGACTGCCTGTACACGTTCACTGGCTAACTCTCTCTTGTAGCTGCGCCCGTGGGAATCGCTCCATCCTCAAGCCTCTCAACTACCCCAAGATCCTCCACCCCAACAACGTCAACGTCAATGCCAAGATCAAGGACTTTTATATTCACGAGTTTCTCCCTACCGCCTGCCCCGACTTTGGGCGGCAAGACCGAGGCGAGTCCCAGGAGAACTACGGCTCGACTGCGACGTGCGACTTTGCCTGCCTCCAGGGCCTCTCCCGCAGGATCCACTACGGCAAGCTCGTTGTCGAGTCCAAGTTTCGCTCCGACCCAGAAAAGTACACCAGATATTTTATAATGCCAGTAACGTCGTATGTACACATTCTCACACTCAAACGATTGCAATGGAGATACTAACATTCTATGTTTACCAGAGCTTTACTGGCGGCGGCGGCGGCGCCGCCCGAACGACAAGGAAGAAGAAAAAAGAAGCAATGGCGCGCCAATTGTAACAAAAGTACGAATACCTTCTCGGGGGTCACTACATGATGACCTCCTTGGCCCCTCTTGGCCCTTTCAAACATGCTGACGTGCTATAAGAAACTCGATTGGGCGTTTTGGGAGCAGGCTAGCCATTATTTTACTGCTTTGTACTTATCAAATGCCCGAGTCTTGGGCGACGCGTCGATAAAGTGCATGACACGAATTTACCATCATGGCTCAAACGCACGTCTGATCTGATTTCTCGCGACTTCATGGGGAGAGCAAAAGCCACGAAGGGATACCTTAGTAAAGAAGATGAACTCTAGGTAACGCACTCGGCCGCCCGAGCCAGTAGGGGAGGGGGGGTTACTCCCCCGCGAGGTGAGCGCGAGGGGTAGGGGCCTGGAAGACTTAGCTTTGTACACACCTTTTTGCTACAGACCGAATTGATCGAATGACCTGCACACCTCTTTTTCTGCCAGTCTATTACATTCAGTAATCATCTGACGCTCAATGGGGAGCATGGCACTTCCTCAATTGCGATAACGAACGAGAACCGTGAGGGGAGTCAACACAGTTCTTTCTACAATTTTGTCACTGTCCATATACGTCAATTGGGATAACGAACGAGACCTTAAAGCCCGAGATGGGATCGGACTCCAACAGTGACGGGAGACAACACGGTTCTTTCTACAATTTTGCTCTGTCCATATACGGTACGTGAGAAATTACAAGGTCGTGCTCGAAACTAATGGTTCTTTATACCAGTGCCACGTCGCTGGACGCAGGGCCCTCGGGCGACGAGATGAAGGACAATCTGCTTTGCTATTGGACTTGGGTGAGAGCGACGTCGATGTGACGGATGCGAATACAAAGAAATCGACGTCACTCTCACCAAGAAATCGGCGACAAATTGGACGCCAACATGGTTCTACCAGTGCCACATCGCTGGATGCAGGGCCCTCGGGCGACGAGGTAAAACACGAGCCTGCAACCCTGTTGGACTTCGGTGTGAGCGAAGTCAATGTGGTGGATGCGACAATTTGGACGCCAATGGGCTATGGAGAAGACATGAAGGAGCTGGCCGTGGCCGTGGCGGAAGACGGGACCAGCGAGACCGACAGCGACGATGGCTCGGCCGGCGCTATTGGAGAGCCTGCCTATACGAAGTAGCTAAGCCTGGCCCTTGTTGGCGGCCCGATCTTGGGGTCTGGACCGCAGAGCCTGTGGCTACTACCTACTCCGCACAACGTAGGGGAACGGTCTGCTCGGACGGCATGTTGTATGACCGCGATTGGGCCTCAAAGCGGTCGCTGGATAGGCCCAGAGGACCGTTGCCAGCGCAAGACCGATAGCTCGAGCTGCGTCCATGACTGCCGTTGAATGTCTCGACGTGCCACCCCCATGATCATGGCAATGGTGGGGAGAGGCGGGGCGAGAGCGGCGGCGCCTGACTGCCTAAAGAGGCAATGCTCGATAGCTTCTGACCACTGACAGCGCAGCCTCTGCGAGGGACCTGCAAGTTGACGGATACCGGAGAGCGGTTGCAAGGGTTCAGACGGCAGCGTCGAGGCCGATCATGACAGACGGGGTGCTAGCGGCGTTCGGCTCGATGCGACTGCTCTGCTCTGGGAGAATCATTGGTCGGGTGCCGCTGACAAAACATTGAATGCAATGGACCCGAGATGTCGAGGCGTCAGTTATCCCAAGTTTCAAGCCGTCGGCCAACAGCCAAGTCGCGCATCTCATCTTTCAGCCCACTGCTGTATCAAGGGGTGCGTAGCATGATTTGAGGGTAGCTAACTCGGGATCCGTCATCTGCGTCGGTCGAAATGGCTGGGTGACTTGCCGGTTGCGCGCGGCTGGGTCTGCGAGGCACTCATCGCAAGAAAGTCGGGCGAGCGAGACTGATTGGTCGTCTCGTATCGTTAACGAGCAGGTAAGATGAGGAGTCGCGGAAATGAACCATGAATTGAGAAGTCGGGAGAAGGAGTTGAGGCCACGTTGTCGGAGGGGAAGAACTGGCCGCCGACGACCTTCTTGCCTCGTCGGCACCAAGACTGTTTGGGTGGCACCTGCCTGATGAGGTTCGAGCGGCCCCGAACCAATTTCGGATACGAAGCACTCTCGACTTCTTCTACCTTGCTGAGTGCAAGGCGCGGGCGATGATGGCCACGAGCGTACACCGAGTGGCTTGCTACAATTCTTGAATCGAGGTCATGTGTTATCGTGATATCATGTAATTCTCTACTATGCCCATTTGTGCAGGAGCGCTTGTTCCCATCCAGTCCAGAGGCGTCCCGTCGTGAAAAGGACACTTGGCTTGAAGCCTCGCAACAGCATGACATAGTGGCGTCTAGCATTTTCTGCCAGTCTCCTTTCCTTCCAATCACCAATACTCTCCAGCAGCGGGACGGGTTGAGAGCCTTGAGGACTTCGGGGTCGTGCTCATTCACCTTTGCGTCCTCCAAGTCGATCATGAGAGGGACCGGTGGGAAGAGGTTCGTAGAGATTAACAGCTGGCACTCGAACGGCAAATGAAGCCGTGATGGTTGCCGCTTCATCTTGCCCAGATTACCCGGTATGCCGAAGAACAATTCCAGGAAGATGAGATGTCGCCAAGATGTGCAAGCCGCTCGTGAGATTCGGTTGGACAATATGATTCCTGGTACATGGTGCGCGGGCGAAGCTGGAGACGCCCAGGAAGTGATGAAAGCCAGCAATTTTGATGTGCGGCAAGTATTCATGATGGATCTGGACGCGAGGACAGACTCCTCCGACGGAGGACTGGCGGTAAGTTCCTGGGCGGTGTCATGTTCTGAATTGAAGCTGGAGTCCAGATGACGTAGCGTCGGATCCCTTCAAGCTCTCGGCAAGCATCGCAATCATCCAGGGCTGTCGAGCCTCGAATCACAGAGCGATTGGGCCAGACTTGCGTTTGAAGCGGCGGACGAGTGCCTGGGCCGCGACGCCGAGAATCAACAGCACCTCGACGCCCAGCAGGCCGACCCAGACAATGTTGAGGACTCGCTCCTCGTCGAGCTGCGGGTAACGGAGCAGGAAGGCGGCCATGGTCCGTGCCGGCGCCGAGTTTTCATTGATGAGCTCGCGTTCAAAAACGGCACGGCTCCAGACCAGCAGAGGACTCAAGACGCAAAATGAGCAGCGATCCGGAAATAGGTTCGTTTTAACCGCCCGTCTATTCTCACACAGGTCGTCGCGTCTTGACACGAGAGCCGGGGCCCAGGAGGGGCGGAGGCCCTGCCGTCAGATGGTTAATAAGTTGAGTGGCTGGGAGGGGAAAAGGCCAAAAGGTGACGAAATATTGGATGTGCGCCCGAGCAGCCACTTGTCGCCACAATGTCTCGAACAAGGAGAACTGGGAGGGAATACGAGGAACAAGAGGACGACGGCGAGGCGGAGGCGGAAGCAGGATCCTCGACGTGTTTAAAGGGACATGAGCCCGCCTCCTTGAGACGGGACGAAGCAGGGGAAACTGCCAAGAGACGGAGGGAAGACTCGAAGGGAAGCCCCTAAAAAGCCCCTACGTGCTGCGAGTACAGTACATGTCTGTCGCTGTGCTTGACGTTGGTGGCACCGAGACAGGCGGCCATCCGCACCCTAGGAGGAATCATCTTCGCCCGGGTCTCAGTGGCTGACTGATTGGCCAAGCGACGGCGCCAGCAAGGGGGCCGCGGGCCGCTATTGCAGGGGACCTAGACAAGAATCCCCAGGCAAGACGGAGGATATGACGAACGGTGGCTCGATGGATGTCTGAGAAGAGCTGTGAGAGTGAGTACCCGAGCATTGGTTCCAAGGGAGAGGAATTCCGGACTTGCCAGCAGAGTCTACCCTTGGACGTACATCTTGCCGTCGACCGGCGCGGCAAATCGAGAAATGGACGCGGAAGCATTGCTCTCTGTCGAAACGCGTCTATTCATCCTATTGGCAATTTATCCACCGGCACAAACCCCTGGCCGTGCCCCTTTGGAGAGCTGCCCAGGCGATACGTGTGAAGGGCACGGCCAGGGAGGCGTTGGCACAAGGCACATTCCCGCCCTTCGTCTCATATTTTCCTCCTCGCCAACTCGAATCTCGTCTAGATGCGCGCCGGCCCATACCGGCGACGGAGCCCAATGTGCCGTCATTGCCCGTGGCCCGCGTTGGGCCGCCCGCCGTCGGCGTCCTTCATGTCGGTCGCATGCATCGATCCCTGGGACACTTGCGCATTGCATGGCCCAGCTGCCGAGTCTCAATGGCGTCGAGTGAATCTACGGTGAAGTCGAGGCCGCCTGGCTTCTTCACGGCCGAGCTGCGACTCACAGCAGCAATTGTACCCGCAAAGATCCACGCATGTGCCATCAAGGCATCGCGTCGCGGCCGCTTTCGCCACGGTTTGTAGCTTCGGCTGGGGCGATCCGGTACACGGTCTTGGCTTCCTGGTCCTCAGGTAAACTCGATAACGGAGCTCACCGACTTGCCTGCGAGACATTCACATGCGCAGTTGGTCGTTCTGCATGGACTCGGCTTTAGCTCGACGTCTCGCATCTACTTGTCACGACATCGTTCCCAACTCGACGTGGGGAACACAGCGTAGTCACCATGCCGTGATACTCACCTGTAAGAGCAAGACAGAAGGTGACGTTGTGCCAAGCTTTTCTTTGCTCCAGGCGAGCGTCTTTTCCTGCGAGTAAATCCCACACTTGTGTTGGAGCCGGCTTCGCAAACATGGCATGTCTCTGATGCATCGCCAGATTACTGGACATGTCTGGCAGAGCGAACATGGCACTGATGAACAATCCAGCATCAATCGACATGGGCTTTGTCTGGTCCGGCGGATAGCTCGCATTAGACTCAAACCCCGTGCTCAAGATGGAGAAGTGACCGCCAAGAAAGCATTTCGACGACAAATACAGCCCTACGCAAGCTAGCAATATGGACGGCAAAGATGGTGACCTGGTGGAGGTTCGAGAAGATGCCGTGAGATTCTCGCTGTTTCATCTCAGACACGAGATGCCCATGCCTGCCGTTCGAGAACCGCCTTCATTCCAGAAACGCTCTGACGACGTCGTGCCAGGCCCAACTGGACCCCTGAGCCTAAGCTGATCCCGATGGGAGGAATCCGAGGCTGGAATGTGAAGGAGCCATGTCCCGGAACTCGGCTGGGCCATCTCGGCCAACGGGTTTACGGCTTCTCCGAGGCTGCGGCCATGGCCATGTGCGCAATGTTTGCAAAGTGCAACATCCGACTTTGCAGAATCGGCTGGACGAATAACGGGCGGAGCAATCGTGTCGCCTCGGCATCGGGCACCCGGCGACGGGGATGTGGAGCCAAGTGGAGCATTCACGCCGAATGCTCCGTCTATTGACTTGCATTTCCGGCTCCGCGTCCAGGAAGAGTGACTTGCCAACCGGTGGCCTCTAACCAGCCAAATTCTTAGGTCAACCTAATCCTCCCGGGCTTATAACTATTGCGCTATAGTCCAAAAGGGAATATACTCCGTAAGTAGAGCATTTTAGTAATAGCTATGTAGGGACCTGGCTTTGTGACAGCCTTGACTATCGTACATTCGAGTAATAAAGCGTATCTTATACTCGTCCGCTAGGCATCGTCCCTCGCGTCGGACGCGTCGATAGCAACGGGCTAGTGGTGCGTATTTGAAGCGGGCGAGCTATTAAAGTCAAGAAAAAGTAGAATTAAACGGTTGGTACCGACTACCAAATTTCAGCAGAACTCTGAACCATCTCTATAACAGGTGTCTTGGGCGCCATCTTTTTCCTGTTTTTCCTATCCTCCTTAGTTACTAGTGTGGGTGTTACTGGGACGCAGAACGTATGGGGTTGATACGGCGAGTAAGGAACTGCCCCTTCACTGTGGGGCGTCAATCCTGTGGCCGGAAACGTGTTCTTCAGCCTCACCTCCAACAAGGTCTGCTTGGTGGGAAATGTAGAGGTTGAGGGCGGATAAGAGGGCGAGCAAGGGGTCGGCTCGTAAGCCCTCAATGGAAGCGTTGAATTTGCGTGGACCGTGGAGCGGGGGCTCTTCGCTCGAAAGATGCCACCTGGCGACAGCAATGGGGAAAAACCAATCTTGTCTTTAAGCTTTAGAGACAAGGGAAGATAGGCTCCTACCCGAGAACGCAGCCTGGTAGTCGATGCGGGACGGTCCTCGGGCGAGGATTCGGAGCCGTGGTTGCTAGAGGGCTCAGGCCGAGAATCCAGGCAGCACGCCACGCTATGAAATTTCTCGGAAGAGAAGTCCCCGGGCGGAAATGCTTCGTCGGGGGTTGACGGCGATACTCCGATGGAAAAATTCTCCTCCGAAGGGGGAGGCGTAGGAACAGAGAGTAAGAAGCTGGCAGCCATTCTTGGGGACTTTTCCCTCTGTGTATTTGTTGCTGGGGAGTAGGGAACGTAAAACTCGATCAAGGAATCGGGTAAGGGAAGACACTGGCCTCTCAATCCCGAGTTATTTCAATGAAGACCGAGTTAAAGCGGGAGCGTTCTTTTAATACATGCGGTGTTCGCATGCGTTAAAGGTTGTTGTTTCACGGCTTCTCACTGTTTCAACTTATGATAAGCCCCGCTCGGTCTGGCCCCTGCTGCGGCTCTTTGTGCAAGCCTGCAGGACTGTTTAATCGACCTGAAGATTAACTTTCGAAAAGGGGAGAATGGGGATGAGTAAGGGGAAGGGAAAGGCTCTAATGACCAACGCAGGCAACCATAGGTAGAGAGCCCTGGCGCGAAGATTGGTTCGTGGGGGATATACCTAATCGGGAACATACAATGACTCTGCATCGGCATATCCGGGCAGGGGAACTGTTGGTGTAATACAAGGCCAAAGATCAAACGTTGCCGAGCAGCCGAACCATGTATCGGCTCGTGGCTCGTACTGTACTAGCCCTTGCGTACCCGACAAGCCAGGAGCGCGAGGCTTGAAACTACCTCGTTACTCGCACTTCAGCGGCCGAACGGCACGGAGAAAAGTTGAGGAATTCGGATATATGCGAAACGCGTGGAGCCTGGCATCTCCTATATCGTTTCAGTGAGGTTCCCCAAGCGCCACATCAAGTGTTTCGGCTTCCTCTTTCGCCATGGTCGATATCAGTATTGGCTTTTCCAGAAAGTCCTTGAGTGGGCAATCAAGGGAGACCTCAACTACCACCTGAAAGTGTTCCTCGATAGGATTACCAGGACGAAAGAAGAAGCCAAGACGGAGAACTCCCTCTAGGCGGTGGAGGGCGCCCGCAAGTTCCAGTTGAAGGGGCACGCCACGGGTCCAGTCTGGCTAGCACTAGCTTGCCACACCAGACCAAAGCGGCTACTTCGTCGTGCAACACCATTTCATGACCCATCTTTCTGTAGCCCGAAGCACGCTTCTGTGGACGGTCGGACTTCGAAGTGGCCCAGCCGCCACGGCCCTAGACAGTAGATTTGGTTAGAGGTGATTAAGGAGATTCGCAAAGTTGCGAGAGCGCGAAGGTGGCGTAGGGAGGCCGCGATATACTTATAGAATTATTAATAAAAATATAAAAAGAATAGTGAAAGTAATAAAGGTAATAAAGGTAACAAAAGTAATGGAAGTAGTAGAAGTAATAGAGGTAGTAAAAGTAGTAAAGGTAGTAAAAATACTTAACGTAATAAAAGTAGTAAAGATAGTAAAATACTTAACGTGATAAAAGTAGTAGAGATAAGTATAAGAAATAAAAATAAGTATAAGTAGTAAAAAGTAGTAAAAGCTTAAATAATTAAGAAAGCCTTCTACTTCTCGCGCTTACTTTTATTACTTCTACCTCTTATGCCTGCCCTTAATTGAGTGTATTGCTTGTCTACTCTACTTCCCCTAAGATACTGTAATGTGTGACTTTTTTGTTCTTCATTACTCCTATATTGCTATAAGCGTCTACTCTAGTAGCGCACGGGTCTTGACTTACAATTGCCCTCCTTCTTAGCGAATTTCTCTTTCAGACTCTCGTCCATGGGTCCATTTGGATTGGACGACAAGTTGTCGACCTCGGACTCCATCTTCTTGTCCTTGCCGTGGGCGCTGTCGACGCCCTGGCCCGAGGCGAGATTGTCGACCTGGGCGCCGGTCTGGCGCTCGGGAGGTGGCGATTCGCGTCCTTCAGGCATGGCTGGGTTTGACGTGTATATGATTTTGGTTTATTCGCCGAGAGAATATCGAGAATTGTTGAATGGGAGTAAAGGAGGAAGAGGGGGGGACAGGAGCTTAAGTGCTGCGCGTCGCCTATGATGGTCTATGGCGTCATAGCAGGGCGGTTACATCATCCGCGGCTTCGGCTGCACCCAAACGTCAGGCCTCCTCCACAGTAGACAGGTCAGTAATTGCGGACGGCGGGAAAGGGGGGAGCATTGGGTAACGAGAGGTGCATGCGTTTTCGTTGCCATCGAGATGGGCCCCGTAACGATGACGACGAAGGAGAGGGCACGGCCGGGATGGGGGGAGTAAAAGCTCCTTTGAGTTGCTGTGCCCAAGTGTTTTTTACAGTGGAGAGCTGGCTATACAGTTGGCTAGCTGTTTGTCTTGGACTCCTTCAACGTGAATTGCCGTTGCAGATGGACAGCCGCGAGATGTAATTCGGTGCAGTTGCAGGTCCTGTTAATGCGCGGATAATGCACGACAGGTGGTGCCACGCGCTGAAAGATTTCCAGTAGACAAGTCAAGCTAATCCGTAGGTACCTGTCTTTTGACTGCCATCTAACAGCAACGGCAAAAGGACTTTTCGCGCATAAAGACTGGCAGGCGCATTAAAGCGATGCCATGCCAGCGCCGCGGGTGCATGAACCGCCGCCAAGGTCCTTGCCGCGAGGCGTGAATCAATGCCGCCGCTTGCTACAGTACCTGGACGAGCTGCACCCAACTTGACACTCGGGCTTCTGGGTGGAGGTGGCTTCCTCTTCACTTGATGCGGTGCTGCTTTCCGTCTCGTGCCAATCATCAGCCCTCGATCCCATTGGGATCCCCAAGAAAGCTGCAGTGACAACGACCCGCAGCTAACGAGGCCGGCATCCAGGTCGCATCGGCAAACAAACGGGGCGACTTAAATCCACGGCGTTTAGCTATTTATTCACGGAAAGTAGGTTAACATAGTGCACACTCGCTCCTAGCTACACAAAGCTAGGTCGACACGAGCACGCACGAGCAATAAGGGCAGGCACGAGAGGTAGCGGCAATAACCCTTAGCTATGAAGTCATGAATGTCGTTGGCGTCGTCGCGAAACCCAGTCTTTGACAACCGTAAAACACCCCGCCCATCTCCCGTAGTCTCTTACCCCGTCTTTTCACTCGGCGCTGCTGCCGCGGGCACACCCTCGGTGGGAGCAGCCGGCGTCGAGCTCATGGTCGCCGGCGCTGGACCGTCAGCCGTAGACGCAGCTGCCGCGGCGGCACCGCCCTGCGTCTTGTCCGCGGTCTCCTTCTCCTTTCCAAATACCCTCTCGAGCCCAGCGGCCTTGTAGGCGCTGCCGCCGTGCTCCTCCTTCTTGATGTCCGCCAGGCGGCGGGCCTCGCTGTGGATGTCCTGGACCTGGCGCGACGAGTTGGTGTAAAAGGTGACAATCCTCTTGCCCGTCGGGTTGTTGCTGGCCTTTTCGAAGTAGGAGCCGATGCCGGTGAGGATCGAGTTTGCGCGCTGCGTGATGCCGTAGCTGCTGTCGGCGGCCTTTGCGCGGTCCGTGGCGTGGTACTTTTTGTCGAGGTTCTGCAGCGTCGCCACGAAGCGGCTCGACACGCCGTGCTTGTTGTCGAGGTCAATGGCGCGCTTCAGCGCCGCGTCGCCGACGATGTAGCCATGGGCCATGTACTCGGCCAGGATGCGCGCCCGCGGCTTCTCCTCCTGCGTCAGCTCGTCCGAGTCGCGTTCCGCGTTCTTGGTGTAGTGGTCGCCATTGTCGTCGGCGTCGCCCGCGGCGCTCGTCACCGTGATGTGGTTGGGGCCCAGCTGCGTATTGTTGAGCAGCAGCGCCGTCTTCATGGCCGTCTCTTTTTCAAACGTCACTTCGGCCGCCTTGTTCTTTTCCTCGGCCGTCACCTTGAAGTCGGCAATCTTGCCGCTGTAGCATGTCAGCATCCTCGTCATGTGAAGAGCGCGACCAAGAATCTTACCAAAAGCTGAAAAAGTCGCGAATCTCGGCATCGCTGGTGGTGCCGGCAATGTTCTTGACGTGGACGGTGGACTTGGTCGACATGGTGATGATGAATCACGAGTTGAAGTATGTGCTTGGATACAGGGCAACGAGGATTGTCGAGTTTCTTATAGCACGCAGGGCCACGATCAAGTCTGCGCGAGTTTTGCGAGGCCAGAGACGTCGTGGAAAGCAGGAAAGAGGGGCCAAGGAGGCGACGTCATCATGGAGTGACCTCCGAGAGGGGGAGGGGCCGCCGTGGCTGAGCGCGTCGACCCATGCACAAGAAAGGTACCTTTGTCCATGTACATGTTGTTGCCGAGTGCTGACTTGAGGTTACCTATCGAGTTGCAACTCGCAAGCTGAAAAGACTCAACCACTTGCCGTGTCTCGACAGCCAGCGCGACGCGTGGCTTGCAGGCCAACAATATTCACATGCAAAGAGGCCTTGCGGGGTTTGTTCCTGACTCGCGGCAGTTGGCTAGTGCTTTAGTCTTTTTGTTGAATACCTCTGTCCGAGCTGCTGTTAGCTTTGCAACTCTGGTGGAGTCGAAGCTCATGGAAACAAGGCGAAAAGTGGCCCTCTTCACGTGTCAGGAGTCGACTATAGCACCAACTTGGCGTGATTCCCCTAACCCATGGCATCGAGTCTATCCGGTCAAGGGGTCAACTACCACCTCGTCACGCCGCTGAGCCCCAAACAGGATGACGTCGACACCACCATGGGCACCTGTCCGTTTACAGCATTTATCACGTTGGCTTTCTTGCAGTCGCAATCTGTACCGGTGCAGGGCTACCGGTATGTTGCCCAACGAATCGTGATATACAGTGGAGTCCAGATTCAACGTCCCGCATTTAACCCGATCACATCGGATAGAGAGTCTGCCTTCTAGAGAATCATTGGTTATAAAAAGAGAAAGCCCTGACTACATTCAAGGGCACTGTACACTAGATCGATTCATTTCTTCAAGTGTCATCTGAGAGCAGTACACTTTTACGAAAGAACGTAGGCCTTGGTGTCTTAGACCGCAATCATGGGTCCCACATTATCAACGATCTTTAAGAGCTTTGGCGGGGGCAAAGAGATACGAATCATCATGGTCGGCCCAGAGGGTGCGGGAAAAACCATAATACTCAGCAAGTTCGAGTTGGGCGAAATTGCCACGACCACCCCCATGACTGGTGCGATGCCTCCTACATCTGCGCTGCTTTGAGTGAACACTAACTTGGGGACGGATATTCACTGTACATCTGGCTCTTAGGCTTCAGCGTTGAAACCGTTGACTATAGGAACATGGGCATCACCGCGTGGGATGTTGGTGTTGAGGATAAGGTCCGGCCTATATTGAGGCACTACTTCGCAAACTCCCAAGCCATAATTTATAATATATATTGTGGACAGCAACGGTTCCGACCGTATGGAGGAAGCCCGTGTGGAGCTCTCCCGTCTGCTTTCAGAGGACGAGCTACGCGGAGCTGTCTTCCTAGTGCTTGCAAATAAACAAGATCAGCTAGTACGCTTTTCTCATTTCTCCTAGAGCTTCGTTAATGTTCCTCGGCCTGGATGGCAGCAGCTAATTCTCGACTTTGGCCTAGACTGCCATGGGTGTTGCAGATATTACGAAAAAGCTCTATCTTTCTAGCGTGGTAAACCGTCCCTGGGTAGGTCTTCGCCTTGAACCTGCGTGCTGTAGCATATCTGTCGAAATAAATAGCTGATAACTGGTTGCGTGGCCATAAACTTGGTGGGTTCAAAGTGCCAGCGGTACATCAGGTGACGATCTGTGCGAGGGTCTGGATTGGCTCGCCAAAACACTAAGAAATGCGTAAAGGTAAAGACGCAATGAGTCTGTCTAGAACATGACGATCACTCTGCTGCCTTGTAGGCACCAGGCAGTTCGTGATGACATATTAGTGATGAATTCGAACCTTCTAGGTGACATCGTCATCTAATATGGTAGGATGCGATGCCTTGAGGACTATCTACGTGTGCCTTGAGAAACGAAAGGCCTTCTGTCACGTATCACAGCTCGTAATATTACAGAAGGTGCCGGTTTTGGGGAGTCCGAGGTGTCGCCCATTGACAGCAACGTGATGCCACCATTCAGGGATGCTTCTTGGTAGACATTTTGATCAAAACTGGACATGACGTGGACCGAAAACGAAATTTAGAACGGGCGGAAAGCTTTACTCGCAATTGACAGATGGGGGTAATCGTCTTTGAGATGCCGCTGTCTTTGGACTTGATGGGGACTGGGCATTGCCATCCCAAGACGAGATGCGGCTGCTCGTGCCGGGGATCCACTTTGATGAGCGCCCTAGGCATTGCGTCGTCAGCCCGTTTGAAGATGCAGAAGGGGCCGAGTGCAATTCCTGGCCATCACCTGGTGTACTCTAGGCATTTCGTGAAGTGAATGGGGCTTTGGGAGAGTTGAGGGGTCGGGTTGCGGTGTTTATATGGCGTGCCTGCCCGAGAATGGCCATTTCCACCTTCCCCTGGTTGCGTGGACGCCACAAGCAGGAAGGAGCACATGCACCCTGAGGAGCTAAGCGTCCGGCGCAGGAACAAGTACAACACTGCCTCGTGGTACCAGGTACTTGGTTTGTTGACGGCTAATCTGTCTGACAGGAGCCTCGTGGATATAAAGCGAGGCAGTCACCTCAGGGCGCATGGCCAAAGCACAAGGAGGAGTGGTGCGAGAGTATCTCGTCGTTCGTCAAGATGGTCCGAGACCGATGCACCGCATTCAAGTGGCATTGACCAACAGTACCAACAGTACCTGATCTTGGCACGATGCAGCAGGGCAGGCATGTATCGAGACGCTGTCAATGGCCGCAAAGGGTACAAGGTGCCGCCGCCCATCACGAGATCATGTTGCCCGGTGGTCTGCTCCGAGCGCGCCGTCTCCACTCTTGCAGGGCGCAAGTTACCCCGCTTCGCCGTCGGCTGCTGGCGGCCTCCAAGGTTGGAGCTGTCGTCATGCTAGGGAGTTGGACTCGAGACTGCAGCTTTTCCAGGCATCGTCTTGCCCGGCTGGTTGGCGTTGGAGAGAATGGCAAACGACGCAACGAGCAGACGGTGTCGTGTCGGTTGGTCCCGTCGAAAACACCAAGACAGATGGAGCGACTCGTCTCGAAGCTCGTATGACGCGGCGCCAATAGACATGCGTCACACGTCATGCCACCAGTCTGCACTTTTACTGCAAAGTCGAGGCTCGCACGCCCGGCAGGTACAAGGTACTTGCCGTGGTGGACATGAATTCATGATTCAGCCGTTGCTCATGCCGGCCTGCCGCCCGCCCAATAGCGCCCCCAGCCGGTCGCCTGACGGCCGCAGTACAATGTCTGACCTATTGTCGCCGTCGCCGTCGCCGTCGCCGTCGCACATTCACAGCTTCATCCCGAGGTCGGCAAAAAAGATGCACGGAGCAGGGCGATTCGAGGACACGACAGAGGCAAAAAGAATCTGCCCCCGCTCGGATTCGAACCGAGGATCTTCACGTTGTGTAGGATTGCTACGAGCGTGACGCGGTACCCCTGCGCCACAAGGGCTCTTGAGGCCGACGAAGCACACGTGTGTTATAGATGCTGGTCGACGGGACACAATAGCACACAGGTCCCGGCAGTAACCTGAGCTGGCGAATGAATTTTCCGGCGCTCGGCTCCAATAGTCGTTGGGTTGGAGGGCGTGCTCGGAAGCTCCCTGGCCGATCCGCGACCAGGCAGGTCAAAGTCTCGAAAGAGGAGACGGCGGATAAATAGACAAAGTCAGCTCCGTACTCGCCTTGTAGGCCGGTCCAAGGAGGGCTAGACGGTGGCGCCGAGTTTCCACACACGCCATCCCTCCAGGCTATAACAGAGTTGGAGTCAAACCACTCGACTCCATTTTTAAAGCGCAGTTTTCCAATACAGTTTGTATCTGCCGTCTCGTCGTTCCATGCTTCACTGCCGGACCTTTGTCAAGGGCGTATGGCCATCTGACAGGCCATCAGGCGGTGGGTCGCTGGCATGTTTTCCCCGGATTTCCTTACCCCAGACGGCTCCATCCTCCTGCAGGGGAGCCACGCCCAGCCCCAATGGGGACTGGTCCGCCAGGGATGCTGGCTGGCTTTCTCCCCCCACGCGTCTCAGTCCCCCAATCCCCTCGGCGCTCGTCCAACGACGGCTGCAAGGCGACGAGACTACCACTGTAGACCAACTCGACCGGCCAGCTAAGATGAGCTTGCCCTAGCATTCTCATGTGGGTGCTTTGCACACAATAAGGGTTCAGGCACGGAGCTGCAAATAGCTCCACGCCCGGCGCAAGGGGTTCCAAGGGACCCTGCGCGCGTGCCTTGCGTGTACGGATACCGGCCGTCCCCTGCAAACGCTACCCGTCCCCGTCGGTACTTGTACGCCCGGATACAAACGCCGTCACGCGATCGCGGAAACTCAACGGCACTCATAGACCCCCGGGTGGCACTTACCCCGCCCAGTCTGACGAAAGCGAATGGGGCCCCAATCCTCGTTTACTCGCCGGACAGAGTACGTATTGCCTGGTCTGGAGACGTGTGACTGGGTAGATCGAGCCATGCCTGGCCGCCTCAGGCACCCTCCCGCCGCTGCTCCGGCCATGGAAATAACTGGCCCTCCTCCCCCTCTCTTCCCCTCTTTCTCTCCTCCCTCTTCTCTCTCCTCATCCTACAGCCCAGTCTTCTGCTGTATCACTTCAACAAATCTGACCCAAGCTCTTACCGTCTGGCACCTCGACTTATTCTCGTCTCGAATCACTTCAGGTACGTCGATCCATCGTCTTCGACTCTACTCCCCGTGTGACTCGGCCCATTGACATTCGCCACAGTTCGCGCCTCGCGAGCACTCACAGCCCCATCATGTCTGAACCACTCACCAAAGTCGACTCCGCCGTCCAAGGCCTGTCGTCGTCACCGCCATTGGACAAGGGCCATAGAAGGCAAAGCTCCAGCGTGCCTGGTGTGATGAACATCAATGACCTAGGTGAGCTCTTCACTCCTCCCCAGCCTCACGACATGCTAACACGGTCCAGAAAAGGAGGGAATAGAACTACAGATTGCCATTGAGACGCAAAAAACGGGATGGTAAGCTTCTGCCACTCGCCCCATGAACTCGACTAACTTGTCGCAGGAAAATCAACAAGAGCTCGGCTACTGTCGATGACCCCTCAATCCTCAAGCTGCCCCTGACGAAACCTCCCGTCAAGAAAATTGACCTCCACTTCCCGTTAGGAATGGAGGTCACGGCAAGGAACATGAAAGGCGTCACAATCAAGGACGCTCTGGACGCAATCTACAAGGCGTACAAGAAGCGGGTAAGTGTGATGGTCGCCTCATAACGCATGATCTGACCGATACAGGCCGATGATGAGCTCGAGAGCCCATACCTCGCTGGATTCGAGTGGGACAAGGAGGAGTCGTGGACACGGTTGGTCGTCCACCTCGCCAAGCAGCCGAGCGTCGGCGGCGGCGGCGGCGGCGGCGGCAAGAAGAAGAAGGGCAAGAAGGACGAAGAGTAATGACTCTCTGTAACCCGATATCTGTTCCAATATTTCCTTCAACTTCTTGATTGGCTTCGCTGGGTTCGTTGCGAGTCGGCGCCCGGGATATTGCGACTAGATAGTCTCGGCTGGGTCATTCGGTGAGCAGGCGTCCTCGTGTGTGCGCAGGATTACAGGTTGGAGCCGGTAATACAATCGAGCCCAACTTTCACCTAGCTTGAAGGGTGAATACCCCGTGAATACCGTATCGGAGTATGCCTATATAAAAGGCCTTGCCGCGAGGCTTAAATTAATGCTGCCGTTTGCTATAGTAAGAGTAAGCACGACAAGTAAAAGCTTTTACCTATTCAAGCTTTTACTACCTTTATTACTTTTACTACCTTTATTACCTTATTACTTTTATTACCTCTACTACCATTACTATTTCTACTACCTTAATTACCTTTACTACCTTTATTAACTTTACTACCTCGACTACTTTTACTACTTTACTATTTTACTACTTTACTACTTTACTATTTTACTACTTTATTACTTTACTACTTTATTACTTTATTACTTGATTATTTTTATTACTATTTTTATTTACTTTTACTATTTTTATTTTTTATACTTATTTTTATTACTCGCGCTTATACTTTAATCTTTTTACTCTATATCTACTTTTATTTTACTTACTTACTTTATAGCTTTATATATACTATTAGCTAGTAGTAATATTAGGCTATATTAACCTACTTTCTATAGATAAATAGATAACCGCCGTAGACTTTTAGCAAGCCCTAAATAAAATACTGAGAATAGGTCCCCGACTATACCTAAAAGCATCCTAGAAAAAGCGCCGTCTCTCCTCGCCCCCGTCGTCGCTCGTCGCCGTCACGAACCAAAAGAAATCGGCCATTGCTGCTCGGAATGACTTTGACCTGAACCGCCGCGTCTCATCGTCAATCTCCATCGGCCATCGCAATCCCAACTCCTCCTGTTCGACCGTCCTTGTCCTCGCTGCGGGTCCTCGACTACAGGCGACAGGCGGGGCCAACCGGGAAAGGCCCCCCCCACAGACGGCAGCACCACCGACACGCAAGACCCTCTTCCGCTACCACCACAACACTCGCTGCCTCTTCCCGCCCGCCATGCCCGACCTCAACTCGGTGCCCCCATCGCCGCACGCCCTCGCCTCATCGTCGTCGGCATCGCTGCGCCGCCGCTCCTCGGCCCAGATGATGCCCCCGCCCCCCGTGCCCGTCTCGCCCTCGCTCAACATCCTGCCCTCGAACCAGGGCGTCGTCGTCCGCCGCCACAGCCGCAGCGGCAGCGTGCCCTCACCCCAGCTCAGCGCCTCGTATCCGCTGCAGCCTCAGAACCAGAACCAAGCTCAGCCCGCAATGGCCGACTCGGGCGTTGGACCCGGGCCCGGCCCGCTGCGTCATCCCAGGCCCCTGACGGCCTCGGAGCTGCACATGCAGCTGGAGAAGGAGCAAGAGGCCGTTGTACGTCGATGGACGGCAGCACGAGCAACCCTGTGCCAGAGGCTAACGCTGTTCCAGGTGAATCGACTGACCCGCGAGCTCTCTCTTCTTCGCGCCGCTCAGAACGCGTCAGTCGTCTCCAACGCCTCGTCCACGTCGGCCACGCCCTCGACTCACGAGCCCGCCGCCGATTCCTCCCTCTTCTCCGGCTCCGGCTTCAGCATCCCCACCTCCCGCCGCCACCATCGCAACTCGTCGTCAGCCTCGCAGATGCCCTCGATGCAGCTGGGCTCCTCGTACGAAGCCAGGATCCGCCAGCCCGCCCTGCCCCTGTCTCGCCAGGACAGCGCCGCCTCGCGCAGGAGCCGCGCCAACTCGCCAGGCCCCCAGCCGAGCTCCATTGACCCGTCGAGCTACTTTCACAATCAGCGCGTTCCGCCTGTCGCCTCGTCGGTTCCTGCAAGCTCCGTCGCCGCCACCCCAGGGAGCACCGCGTTTACCGAGCAGACGAGCCCGGGCCTCATGCCCGGCACATCGCGCTACGAGGAGACTGCTTTTTACCGCGGCGAGCTCGAGTCGGCCAAGAAGGAGAACGAGGCCCTGAAGCGCCGCATCAGAGAGCTCGAGCGCATGGTCCAGTCGCGCCGCGCCAGCTCCGTCGGCCGCCCACCCAGCGAGGCCGCCAGCGCCACGCCAGGTGCAGCAACAACCCCCGTCGGAGCATCGTCTACGCCGGATGCGCAGGTCCAGGGGGCGTCTAGGCCGGAGCGAAGGCGCGGATTGACGAGCCAGAGCGTCGCCAGCGTCGCCAGCTTGGGCCTCGGCGTGCCAGAGGACGAGGTCAAGGTGGGAGAGAGCGCCGCCAGCTCCGGCCTTGCCAATAACCCCTGACATGCCACGCAAGGTCGAGTTGAGCCTCGCAGTACGCACCAAGGAGGTGTCTCGCGACGAGAATGAAGAGCTTTGGAATCCGTCAGAGCTAACTTAGAATGAAGCAACGTTAGGCGTTTTGGGAGCAGGCCAGTCAGTATTTTACTGTTTTTTACTTATCAAACGCCCGAGTCTAGGGCGACACATCGTTCAAGTGCATGACACGAATTCACGATCATGGCTCAAACGCACGTCTGATCTGATTGCTCGTGAATTCGTTGCTGCTGACCTGTGCAGTAAACGGATGCGAATGCGCCGGTTTGCTATGTAACATTGATTCCCGTTGATTCACTTTTCGTAGGTAGGAACCGCGATCTGATGGCGCCTTACCAGCACCCAGTTGCCGCGTGCCAAACCGGATTTCACCCTCAATCCATCTAACCGTCCGCTACCCAGGCAGAGCCTCTGCCGTCGTCTAGGCCAGTCGAGGCTACTTCAAGGCCTCACGAATGTACCTGCTCCTCATGGTTGATAACCATGAAAGGGGCGCGAGGCCAAAGAGTGCCGGCTGTAATGCTCTGGAAAGAAATGGTCTTTCATCATCTGTAGCCCCTCGACATTGTGCGTCGCTTCTTCATGATACTGCTCAATGGTGCCGACGCCAAATTCAGCTTCCAATCTCTGGTCTTCGACATCGCTGGCCACGGACTTCGTTGCCTGCTGCTCGTCGACGCCCACTTGAGCTTCCATTTTCTGATTCTCCGTGTCGCCGTTCATGTCAACTTCCAGTATCTCCTGTTCGTCGTCGCCCGCTGCAGCTTTCGCTGCCTGCTCCTCGTCGTCGCTGAACTCAAGGGGCGTGAGATGGCGCAGGCGCTTGGCGCTGCGAGGCGGCGAGCTGGGCAGTTCACGCTTCATCTTGGAAACTGGCGAGCCTTGTGTCGGCGTCTTGATACCGGACGCCATTGCCCATTCCTCTTCAGCCTTGACGCGCATCTTGTCGAGTACGTCGTCGTCGTCGTCATCGTCATCATCGTTCAGGAGATGGCCCTTGGAAGAGAGGGTCTTGGTATCTCGATTCCAGGGCGACGCGAAGCTGGCCTGCGAATCACCACCTCTACCGCCGCCGGCACGAAGTCTCGAGAGAGCCGCTAGACGAGCTGCAACGTCGTCGACTCCTCCTCGTGCCCGAGCCTCCGCCCCGTGCTTCTCCAGCAGGTAGTGGCGCGTCTTCTCAAGAAGTCCCCGATACGTGACTTGATCCGAAACCGAGGGCAATAACTTGAAGGCTGCCGCTAGAGCAGTGCGGACCCAACGCGACTCGAACTCCAAAAGTTCCTCTCGTGAGGCAAGCTCTTCGCGGGCTCGCTTCTCCGCGGCCAACTCGCCGGCAAGACGTTCGTTGCGTGTCTTTTGGGCCTCGAGCGCCTCCTGGGTTCCGACAAGCTTTGCTCTCGTGTTCTCGATTGTCTTGGCCAGCAGTTTGTTTTCGTCCCTTGCTTCGTCGCGTTCGCTCTCAAGTCGGCTGTTTTGAGCCTTTAGGGTGTCGATTTTCTTTGACAGCTCAGTATTTCTGTCGGTGGTGCGCTTGAGCTTGGTCGTGAGCTCCTCGATCTCAGAGGCGAGCTGGGCAGATTTTGCCACAAGTTCCTTGTTTGCCTTGCTGAGAGACTCTGCGTCTCCTTCAAGCTTGGCGACTTGCTCGGACAGAGTCTTGGGCTTGGGAACGTCTTTCTGCAGCTTCTCAAGCTCAGCCTTCTTCCGCAAATGGGCTCTCTTCCGCTTTTCCTTCTTTATTTCTTTGAAGGTCTTTAGCTTTTGCTCCAACGTCTGCGCAGAACGCGAGTTCTTGTTCTCTAGCGGAAACATCCGCAGCGACCGTAGGGTTGGCGGCTGTGTTTCTTCCTTTTTTACTGTCGGTGCGTCTGCTGAAGACGAAGCCTGGGAATTGTTTGTGTTGACACGAGAGGGCAACATTCTCAGGGTCATGGAATGCCCGAGAGGTCTCGAGCTCGCACTTCTAAGCTTCATCTTGACGTTAGAGAGGGATTTCTGAGCGGGTTTGAGGCGTGATCATACGGATGAAATCACAAGAAGTCAGGCGTCTATCAGCTAGATGCCTCTTCTCGGACAGTTGTGCAGCCCTCGCTGGCCACACGTTTGAATTTCAGTTTCTTGACAGCTGCGTGCGCTGATCGCCAGCTGTTGTGCAGCCGCCAAAGTAGCGAAAAGCGATTTTCGTGTGGGAACGGAAGATGAGATGCTGTAGCAGATGGCCTTCTCAAGCAAAGGTGCAAAGCTCGCAGTTGCTGGAGATATCGTCGAAAACCTCTCACGTGGTTGTTGGGAGTGAAGATTGTCTCGCTGTGAACGAACTGACGTTGGTGAACAGAGGGCTGAGTGCACCGATGCGCAAGAACAGTTGCACCTGGCAACCACAGGCGAGGAAGGCTGTTCAGCACTGCTCAGGGCACTGGTCCTACCGAATCCGAGAGCGCAGTGACTTTCGTGCCGTCAAGAAAAGACCACTGCAGTCATCTGCCAGATCTCTCAGCATAGTGTGGTCAATTCACAGCACCGTGAATGCCACGATGTGCGGAAATTCACCACACTTACGTGATGACTCCTGTGCCTTACGAAATTTGTTTAGGAAGACCTCGATCGGAAAGCCACGAGCAATCGCTACTCCCCTTGCATGGCGCACCCAAGAAGGGCTGTTGCTTCAGTCTGCCGGCATATGAGTTTAACCACATTGAATGAATGCCGCTTCACCGTCGTGACCAAACTCGGATACGTCGACCACACACTCGGAAAGTGACTTGGAGAAAGGACAAAGGCTGAGGGTGGCCAGCGTCCAGCACATTTGCTGAAAAACTCCCATCATTGCAAATACCCGTGCGCAGACGCTCATTCGAAGCTCTCTGGCGGCCAGCTCCATGTGAACGAACTGCGGCCCGGCGCATGGGAGGCTATTTTCTTCAGAGGCGCGCCACAATCGCGTCCCGAGTTGAGAAGATGGCGTCGTTTGCGGCTTTTTGAAGACACCCGAGAACAACTCGGCCGCCATGTGGCCTATAGCCTTGGTGTAGTCAGAGACCGGCGTGCAGACACAATCATCGGCTGTGCCTGTAACTGCAGGCAGCGAGGCGACGGGCACCAAGCTTGGGTCTCCTATGCCGTTGAGGGGTCCAAATAGTTGACAATCGAAACGGAACTGTACAAGATGATGGCCATCAGTGCGAGGGGGCCGTCTGCGTCTTGTCATGAGCAGATCCGAAATAGCCGACTCGGCCAGGTGCATCTGGACATGGTGTGGAGAGAGCATGATGCTCCGGACCTGGGCGAGGAGAGCCTGCGATGCGGTGCCCGCCATGATTTTGTCGTGAAGAACCAGGGCTATATCGTCGGGCATCCCAGAAGGGAAAGATGCTGGCTTCTCCCGATGCCAGTAGTTGCAGAGAAGCTTCAAAGCAAGAATGCTGTCTATTCCTCCCGCTTCAGAGGACCAAGTTGTCTGCCTTTGGGACAGGCCCAGTCGATCGAGAAGGCGCTTTGCCGTCTCGGGGCCGTTGAGAACGAGGACAACCTGACGCACGGGACCTGGGAAGAGCAGTTCCACCTGATGAAGGGTTCCATTGTTGGAGCTGGCATAGAAAGAATATTTAACCCATTAGGCGGTCGACCACTCCATCCAAGTTAATCTTTATTGCGGAGTCGGAACGGTAATAATGACTGAGGAGCGCATTATCCAGGCTAAGTAGAGCTCGGGCTAGCACAAAGTACCATTTATATATTTAGCTTAGTAAAAGGTACCTACTTTAGCAAGCCGATATCCTTGGTATAACGACAGGGGAGCCTTAAACACATGCATCGTCTTAGACATGTATGACTATAGAGCTCGCTCGTATATACAGCCTTAGGGTTAGGGTTTGCTTGGGCTCTTACTAAATCCAGAAAGCAATGCCTCTTGGGAGTTCAGGCTTACCTGAAGCAATGGGGTGAGGAATTGTACCCTCGGCATAGTCGTATGTGTGCTTGTCGCCAAGCTCATGACGAAGAGCGGCTAGCGAGTCGAGGGTGAAAAGTCAGTCCCAGTATCGAGCAAGTCGGATTCTCACTGCCTTCAACGTTGCCTCTGATTGACCAGTCTGTGCCTCAAGGATCTGACTGTGTTAGCTCAGGTGATGGATCTCTTCCCGACCCGTGGTACGGGCACCATGGTCGTCAAAAACTCAGCATACCAAGCTGTTGGTGCCCGCGCCGTGGAGGCACAAGAACCTCATTGTTGCGGTGTTGCTCAGGTCCAGTAAGTCTTTACTGAGCGGAACCGCCTTCTTCACAAAAATTCGTATGCTCAAGCAGAGAATGTTGCAAAGACCTGAAGACCGAGACTTTTGGTTCATGTCAATAGCGGTCTTGTGACAAGTCTCATGGTCGAAGACGTGCCTCTATGCCGTGGCCGTATCACGGAGCCCATGTACGATCCCCCCGCAAGCAGCGAGGTGTCACTCAACACCAGTAAGTTGTATTTAGCCCCATGGATGGAACCTTGGCCCGCTTCAACTGCGAATTACATGAGATTGCATGCTGAGGAGTGGGTCTTGTTGGCTTCACCATGCCGTAGATGACGGGGATGGCCGGCATAGTACAGTGCGAGACGGGGTCAACAGTCAATATTAAGAGTCATCGACTGATTTGGGTATCCGGTACGTGGAAATCATCGTTTTGTATGCCAGCCCGTCTGATTGACCGGGACCGCCGTCGAATGATACGGGTTGATAAACAGTAACTCTCACTGGCCAGGTTCCGAGCTGCATAAAGTGTCCGTCACGCAAGGCCAGGGGACGTTTACCGGGTCTAACTACTTCGTACGGCATACCCGAATCGCCTACTCAGCATGTGATGGTCTCAATTTCCAACATTAAAACCCGGGGTTAGTTCCGTCCGGGCCTCAAGCTAGCCCGAGGCACATTGTCGCCGGGTCACAAAACGTCAATACTCGCTGATCAAGGCGGTTCACACCGTATACACATTTCAACCCAATTGAAAGCCCTGCCATTGTAGACCGGAGTTAAGCGACGACATGGCACAAACTGCCCGCTTCACCATCACTGAGCACAAGGTTGCTGCGTGTCATGTCCGCGAGTACGCGGGGTCGACAGCTCATCAACAGGAAGATGTGCTGTACATGAGCGTCAAGTCCTACAAGCCGAAGAGGGCGATTTCGCCGAAGGAGAGGACGGCCGTTACCATTGTTGCTGCGCACGGCGTCGGATTCCCCAAGGTATCTCGTCTCCCCTTGACGTCGACCACCCTCGAGCCAACGCCAGACTGATGGCTTCGGATTTTTCAAGGAACTCTACGAGCCACTCTGGGACGATCTTTACGATTGCGCAGTCTCAAGAGGTGTCGCTATTCGCGGCATCTGGATTGCCGATGCCGTCAATCAAGGATCTAGTGGTATCTTGAACGAGACCAAGTTGAGCAACGACTACTCCTGGATGGACCATGCCCGCGACTTGCTGCTCATGATCAACGAATTTCGTGACGAGATGCCACGGCCATTGATTGGCGTGGGGCATAGCTTTGGTGGGTGTCAGATGTAAGTCAAGTCTGGCAAGGGACGGAGGTTGAAACGATGATGCTAACCTCGACAACTTGAACCAAGAGCCAACCTCGCGCTTATGCATCCTCGACTCTTCACGTCTCTCATCCTACTCGACCCCGTCATTCAGCTCTCCCCTCCCGCCATGGGGTTTGACGGGATACCCGGCGGAGTCAACTTTACTACACATCGCAAGGACCTTTGGCCAAACCGAGCGGCGGCGGCGGCTGCTTTTCAAAAGTCGGTATCGAAAGGCTGGGACTCTCGAGTCGTAGATCGCATGATTCGATACGGCTACCGCGATCTCCCGACGGCGTTACATCCAGACCTCCCCGCTGACGCCGACCCCTCGGATCCGCCCGTCACCCTCACCACGACCAAGCATCAAGACGCCGTGTCTCAGTTACGGGCCAACTTTGAATCTCGGCAGCCCGACGGGCGCATACACATCAATCGTTCGTCACATGCGGACATGGACCCGCTCGCCGCCTTTGTACCACTTTACCGACCGGAGCCTCGTAGCACTTTTCATCGCTTGCCCGAACTACGTCCCTCGACATTATGGCCTTTGGGAGAGAAGACATATTTAAGCCTCGATGAGATGCGCGAGGGCGTCAAGATCACCGGCACTGGCATTGGTGGATCGGGAGGTATACCCCAGGGCAATGTCAAGGAGGACATGCTAAGAGGGCAGGGCCATTTGTTTCCCTTCACGGCCGTTGGCGAGGCGGCACGCATCTGCGCCGAGTGGATTAGCGACAGAATGGTCATATTTGAGGAGCAAGAGAAGGCTTGGAATGCAGAGCGAGCGGCCATGACGGCTCGAGATCATTTGATGGTGAATCAGACGTGGCTGGATGTAGTCAAGCCGATGAGTGCGTTTAAGAATCGCCTCTAGGGCCTGCCATGGCTACAAGGTTGTGTTGGAGAGTTCATTGCTTGCTGTTAGCCATGAGCGAAGCATGGTAATGATGGACAAGCATACAGGGCTCCTGAGTATAAACCATGGTGTATTTCGGACTAGATTCCTGCTGTTGTCACGCGTGAACACTTGACGCGATCCGACAAATAAAGTATCGATAACATGTTGCTCACTTTATGAACTCTACTTCTTGAAAATGTCCTTGGGCAACCCTTAAGGCGGCTAACCCACACAGACGTCAAGACCTAGTTGCCCTCCGAAACTGGACAACAGGGCCCTCTTTTCCTACAATAAAGTGATCCTTTATCTTGTACTCCCCCTGCGGTCCCACGCCGGCTTTTTCATGTCCCGGGGCAATGCGTATATCGTAAAGCCACAGTGCTCTTGCAACGCCGACGTGCAGCTCCAAAAGGGCGACGCCTCGACCGATACACGCGCGAGGACCAATGCTGAAGGGGGCAAAAGCTTCACGAGCCCTGCTCACCTCCTCCAATGAGCGACCCTCGTCGATTGCGACGCTTTGGGCCCCTCTGACGAGCCATCGTTTCGGGTCAAATTTGAAGGGGTCTTGAAAGTGCTGTTCACTATGGTGAAGGGAGTAAGTTGGGACTCCGACAGTGTAGCCCTGGCGGAAAAAGTGACCGTCGACAATGAGACCCCCCGACAAGACTTGTCGGGGGAGTGGCATCGGTACTGGTGGACAGAGCCGGAGGCTTTCATCGATGCATGCGCGCAGGTAGGTCATGGAGTTGAGAAGAGGACCCGAGGCGATGGCTTCAACGTCTGGAAAGCTGTCACGAATGGTCGCGGTCAGCCGCTGGAGGACGTCGGGATGATGGACGAGAAAATAAAAGATGGAAGCAAGAGCGGTATTTGCGGTATCAGACCCTAACGAGATACTGCATCGTCAAAAAATGGGAAGCCACGGAATGGGAAGAAAGGCCCTGGTCATTTTACCTGCGCCAAGTAGAAGCGTTGTTTCGTATATGAGCTCCGGCTCCGAATAGCCCTGACCCGTCTCGGGATCGCGAGCTTCCTGCAAGTAGTAAATGATATCGCGACGGTTTTTAGTATGTGAAGTGCTCGAGTCCAGACGCTTGCGAAGCTGCCTCTGGGAAAAGGCAATCTGGTTTTGGCGGCGCTCACGGCTTCCGCGCATCAGAATTGTCCCGAGCTTCATGTATTTGAGACTACTCATTTGGCCAATGATGTTGAGAAAGCGAACATGGCTGACCATGAGATCGAGGAAATAGCGATTGTCGGATCCCAGGCTTGTCCTAAATGTCTCTCCATAGCATATCTCGCCAAGAACATCAAAAATCATGTAAGCGGCCCAGTGAGCTAGATCTTTCGGTGTTGACCATACAGCATCGTGAACTTCACTGCGGGCGTTACCGATGTTATCGCCGAGAGCAGCGCACCAATCCCGAATGGCGGATAGTATGTGAGGCTCCATGCCCCGTACAGCTCTGTCAGAAAAGGCCTGAGCCATGACCCTCTTCTTTCGGGCGTGCACATTTTTATCAATGGCGTTGAAAATGCTGATGCCGTAGTAGACGGAATACCAGGACCCCTTTTGCACGTTGGCTTGATGGCCGTAGATTTGCTCGAGCGCCGAGGCACTGAGAATGGAGACGTGATTGGGGCCGAATCGTACAAAAGACCCATGCTTCTGGTGCAACCGGTAAAGATCTGAATGGCGGTCGCCTCTGGCTGCGTGGTATACAGAGTACAGGCTCGTGAGCTTCGCGATGAAGGGACCTGGATATTTGGCAAGGGGATGAAACGTGACTTGATATATCACGTAGGCAATGGTCTGGTCTCGCGTGAGCTGGGGCAGTCAGGTGTATGCTAGAGTGGACTGCTTCTTACGGACACGACAAGACTGCTTAGCAAGAGCTTTATCCATGCAAGGGGATAGACCCAGCTGGACTCAACCGAAACGCCCAACATGGTGGCACGAATTCGAAACCAGACGGAGGGGAAAAGCTGAAGCCGGAGAGATTGATAATAGCGTCAGGAGCTTGACGTTGAGTAGAGAAATCAGTCTCGTGACGGAAGGGGGGACGTGATCGAGTGAAACGGCTCGGTCTACTTCGTAGGACATCGTATATCGACATTGATCTATGTCTGTCCGAGGATGAGCCACTCAACGGGACGATGGTGCAACTCCTTGATCCCGTCCTGCACAGTGTATGTCATCTATACACCCGACGACTTGCGGGCCTGGATTGGGGGCCAACCGTCTGTCCTGCATATCGATGACAGAATAATGAGACTATACTTGTTGGAAAGTCTGTCCTTTCCTTTTCTGCACATGTGACACCCGCTTCCCCTGCTACCTGCCTACAACGGTACCGCCCCGGGCTTGCATGCATTTCGTCGTCGACTTCAAGTGAAAGGTGCATGGACTGTATGGGAAGCCGTAGGCGGGGAATCTTTAATTGGCCTCCGCCCAAGGCCGATGGTTTATTCCATCCACATACGAAGTATATCACACAGGGTACCGGTAGCCTTCCACTCCTTTCTGTAGCTAAATAGTCAAATATCAATAGATCATTCCCTCATTCCTTCCCAGTCAGTATGTGTGGACAACAATTTTAAACTAGCTACTGGCTGGCGATCCTTCTGGCTTGGCCGACTCAGGTTCCCTGCCGGAATCCGTCTGAGGCTTGTTGAGGGGTTCCGAGGGTGGCGGTGGTGGATTGTTTTTTAAGTCCTTGACTAGCAATAGAATCTCTTGTATCTCTTGGGCAGCTTCTTCTATCGCTATCCATAGCTTAGAATCTGCGGCTGGTTCCCCTGGAGGCGGTGTCGTATTCCCCGTATCAGCCGGCCGGTTAGACTGAGTGCCATCTTCGGCGGCCGAGAGTGTCGCGGAAAGAGTGGCAACTGCTCGTCATGTTAGCTTATCTCATTGTAGTAAATTGACGGAGAGATTATACGTAACGTACGGGCTATAGCAGCAGCAGCGATCAGGCGAACCATCTTGGCAGGCAGTAATTAGCCTAAAAAGCGCCGAGAAATTGAGTATCCTAACGCCTTAAGTACTGATGAAGCCTTCTTAAGGACGAAGAATGAAGAGTGTTCTATCGGATGTTTCTTGGGGCTCTCGAGTAGTAAATATAGTCGGGGTCATTAAGAGCTTGTCTGGGTGGTCTTATGTCTACGAGTCACGTCTTGATTGCAATCGCACAATACAATGACCGACAACTAACTAGTTTGTGCTAGATTCCATCCCACACGGAAGCCAAGAAGCAATTTGCAGGAATAGCTAAGATTGGATATGCACATTCAACTTTGCACTGGCCACTCCCCCTTTCATAGATGGGCTTTGAACCTCGCAGTTTGCGTCCAGATCACGAGTTCCAGATTAGGAAGGAGGTCGGGGTAAGGGTTTGGGGTAATGTGGGGAGTGGAGAATCGGCTGCGTCTCCATGATTGTGATTGCATATACAATGACTGACAACTGGTTTGCCCCGGATTACCCCAAACGGAAGCCAAGAAGCGAGCCGCATTAATAGCTAACGTTGGAAAAACCAGCTACATCTCCATAAGGTTGGGCTGTCGTGCGTAATACTCTAGCTTGGCTTCATCTCCAGATAATTGAAATTATGCCTTGAAGGGACGAAGAGATGAATGGTTCTTCCTTCCACCCCTCTATACACTTGGCCTTTGACACAGCCGAGTAGGTCCATCAGCAGCCTCCACCGCGTCGAGGCCTCAAGCCATAGGAGGCTATTGGTTTGACGATTGGCCATCATGCGATTATCCCACCTTCCCTCCCTTACCAAGAGCCATGCCCATGCATGAAAGTTGGAAATTTTGCAGGCGATGCTGCTGTGCTGCAAATTCCATATGCAGATATATGCTGTCTTATAAATAGATTGTAGTCTGACGGCCTCTTATGTGAGAAATCTCAATAGTTTTATCAGCATTCCTCTCGACTGCTCTTAACAATCGTTTACTCGTCCTTTTAAAAAAAAACAGTCTCGATCATTCTTTGAAGCAACAAAACTTACTTACCGTCATACAATGAAGCTGCCCTTATTATTACTATCTATATTCCTCCTACTCCTCGACACGGGCAGAGGTTTGCGAATACCTCAAGAGGGATGGAAATTCAAACAGATATACGGTCCATCGCAGCTGAACCGTCGAGGCCTCGATCCGATTCCATATGGCCCGGATGTGCCTGAAAGTAAGAACGTGGAACTGAAAAGAATAAAGACACCATATAACGCAGATCCCGCAAGGAAAAAAATTCCCGAAACAAATGGATTTTCAGTACGTGCTGAGAGATCATTTACTGATCTCCAGGGCAAAGTTATCACTCCTTTGGATCAATTCAAGGAAAAGCGAGGTATTTGGCCGAGAAACTACAACACGAAGACGCGGTCGCCATATGCTTACGAGCATCCCTCTGATGAATATAAGGCTACTAGCTTATATGAACATGTCAATGGCCAGACCAAAGAAATTACACGATGGGTTTCGATGACCAAAAGCATGGAGAAGGGGATCGAGTTTTCCGCCATTAATGAAAATGGAGTGCCTAGCCACATATGGACTCGACCCGGCCAAGACGACCATGTTGTTTGGAAAATACAAGACGCGTCGAACGTCATTGACACGCACGGGAGTCTTGCGAACAGGGGACAAGGGGGAAACTTTATCGAGGGTCAAAATTTTATACCTAATGGCTACGATAACCAGATTGAGTATTCAGCTTTTGAAGGAATTCCAACAGAGCAGGTCAAGGGCTACTTTCGAACAGAGGATCTTCTCAGGAACCCGGGCCTTGCCGAGAGGGTAGCAAAAGGCGAGGAACCTCCAGAATTCTTCATCAAGAATCCGGATTATAATCCCAAATTCGACACCTTGACACATAGTGGCCCTCGTCCGGAACTCGCCGGGTTTCCTCCATACGAAAAATCGCTACCCGGATCAACTCAATCTCCTGAAAAATTTAAAGCATGGGATATTGACCCTTGGAGCAAATCCTACCGATCGGACATTGGACAACTCCAAGGGCTTCAAAAGCAAAATGTGCAGTCGTTTGCGGAGTCCTCTAGCAGGTCGATCAAAGCGGTGGTTTGTGGCATAGCGAGCAAGAGAGATGGCATATTGCATAAGAGAAATGGCGGCTTTTGCAACCCGGATCTTCCCCTGGAACCGGAGATTGCAACGGACGGGGGAAAGGATGTCAACGCAGGGGAGGACGGGATCCGGCCCGCTCCGGAGAAGTTGCCACCAACTAATCAGGAGCAGGAGCTGGCTCTCGCAGCCGAGACAGCTTCGGAACGCGAGTTCACGCAGCTCATGGACGTGTACAAGCTGAACCCTACAGTCAAGGAGCGATGGGCCATGTCACCGTCTGAGTTCCGCGCCAAGGCCCTAGGCTACAAACGCCTCGAGCCCAGTTCGCCGCTTTTGCGCCAAGGTGGCATCGGCAAGGCCCTTTCCAGCCCCTCGGCCGTCGTGGGAGTCACGGTATGGGGGGTGGGTATCCTGGACGCGTTCCTGAACAATAGGGCACCCTTCGAGCGTTTCGCGGCCTTCGTATCTATCGTGCCTGGCGTGGGATGCGTCACGCAGGTAGTCGCTGGTGGGAACTTGGGACTCGACGAGGCTTTGTGTCTGTTCGGCGATGGCTTGATTCTCGGTGGCGTCACGGCTCCCGTCGGCATCGCTGTGCACATTGTTCGGTTCATAATTCAACTCTTCAAGCCGCCGCCGGCGCTGCCGACCAAGGAGGAAACGAAGAACGACCGCGATAGGACGTGGAATACAGTCCTTAGAGAGAACCTGTATGGGTTCTTGTATTCCCACGAGCATTACCATGCCCCACCCATCGCCGGTACACCCCCCTCACCGGTACAGCAAAAAGGCGCCCTGACCATACAAACTATATCAATTGAATTGAAGCCATTAGCCCATACTAAATTATAAAATAAATACTACTCTGTAGTGCTTTCAATGCTCAATCGCCGTGGTCTGTTGGGTTTCTGGTCTGCTGCCGCGCTCGTGTATAAGTAGGCGACGAATTAGGTGACTTTACCCTCCCTTCCCCCTTCTCCTCTTCAACCTGATTAAATGCACCTTCAATCGCATATAGCACCTCTTCTTTGCCCTGTGGAAGCATATAGACATACCCTAATATATATCAGAGGTTTATGAACATGTTTTTAGGATTGGGGATCATTCTTTCCTTCCTTGGCCTCATACGATCCAGCGTAGCCGCTGAGAGAGCTGGAATCTCGATCCTTCAACACCAACTCTGCTTCCTTGCGCTCAAACACTCTAGATATCTTTCTTAGAGTCCTCCCCAGACTACTAGCGTCGAGATTTTGTAGCCTGTGGAGTTGTTGGCTCGTGCTTGGTGCCATTGGATCAGAGCTGAAGGGTTCAATCTCTGGAGTCGGTTTTCGGTCCTGTTGACTTCTGGATGGGCAAGGGTTCTACTATTGTCAATTATCCAGTTCCCTGTAACTCTTCACCCTGCCTGGATGTTTTTTTTTCGTCATGCCTTCCCTTCTAGCCTTCGCATAAGCTGCGGATGAGGTTGATCTTGCCGATAGGTGCAGAGTCGGTTAACACTGCCAAATTGGCCAATTCCTTCCGGTGTGCAGTCTTAGAGGCATTAAAGACATCATTATATAGAGGCCGTAGGCCATGGGAGGCATGTGCCAGGAGGAAACAGAGGTAGACGTTATTCACAAATCAGAGCGATAAACTCGTCCCGTATATAAATTAGCTATTCAAGGCCACTGGAATATCACATATATCTGTAGGGAAGAGAGTACGATGCTTACAGACGTATGACGTCTATTGAAGTCTAGTACCAAGAGTCATGGATCTGAATCGCAGGATAATAGCTGTGCTGTCTGTGGCAGATAGACGTTGTCTAGCCACATTATCCCTATATCATTGTCGGTCTAGCCGTCGTCAGAGCATATAAAATACCATGGGGTGATACTTTCAGGCATAGGTAACTGGCCTATTAACATAACTAGAGCCATTATTCATCTAGAAGTCCAGCAGTATAGAAAAACAACTCTAGAGAGTGATCTCTTAAGTTCTGATCCAACGACACCAAGCACGAGCCGACAACTCCACAAGCTACAAAATCTCGACGCTAGTAGTCTCGAGAGGACTTTGAGAAAGATATCTAGGTGTTCGAGCGCAAGGAAGCAGAGTTGGTGTTGAAGAATCAGAGATTTCAGGCTTCAGCGGCTACGTTGGATTGTATGAGGCCAAGGAAGGAAAGAATGATCCCTAATCCAAATAAGATGTTCATATATCTTACCCCAACAGCAACGGAGCCTTTCGGACCAAGTTGGAGAGCCGTCTCGCGTTCGACGCCGCTGCTGTTCTTTCGGAAGGCGCGCGGTCCATTGGGGTCATAAACGCGACGAGCGCCCGAGCCAGCCAGGATGCCAATACGGACCAAGAACGAAATGAGATTCAAGCTGGCGCCAAGACGTCGATACAGGCGATTCAAGACGCCATGCGAGCCAACGTTACTAACCGGCATCGCAACTACCTCATCACTCTTCCGGCGTCCCTGGAAAATAGCGAGCATGTCGTGTCACTCAAGATGATTGCCGACAACTACAACGGCGACCTCATGAAAAAGCTGACGTCAAAAGAGACGATTGAGCAATGGCCAGCCAATGAGCCAGCCCTCGGGCCCGGTCTTGTGGCTCCAAAAGCCAATAAAGACAGGTATAGCGTGACTCGCAAGCACATGCAAGACGTTGCAGGCTACTTGCGTGATAATCCACCCCGTATTCCTGGCAAGCTCGACATCGCCTACGTTCTCGGGCAATCCAGAGGTTTGAATAATTTCATCGACCCCCTGTTTTTCTCCCCGCAGGCGTACATGAAGGAGCAGTGGCCTGCGTGGGAACAGACCGATCCCTTGCCGGCCAGGGTGAGAGAGGCGCTACAGCGACGAGGGGACCCGTCATCCTTGGACGAACTCTGCATTCACTACGCAGTCCGCGTCGCGCTGACCCTTCAGGGAAAATTTAACGATCGTCGCCTGATCTCGTGGGATCATTTTGATTCTGATGAAGTCCTGGACGGACTTCGAATCTTGACCGCCATGAGGTTTGGGAGAGTCTATGAAGACTGGAAGCAGCGGGATGCTAAAATGAGATTTTCAACCTATCTCCCTCGGGCCTCGATTCCCTATGTCGCTCTGCCGGCGGTTCCTCCTATTTCTGAAAGAAGCTCGTCTCCAGAATATATCGGTCTTATCCTGGGGCTTAGCGAGGTTGTCGTGGAGGCTGCGCTTCGGAGCCCAGATAGCAGGTCCCGCGAGCTTGCGATGAGGATGTCGAGCATAAAGACAATGTTCAACAAGTACTATTAGCACCACGCCACGAAGACTCGGCACCCAGATGTTGATGAATGCGCGGTTCTGCTCATCGGCGTAAGATTGGCTCTAAGAATGCCGCAGACACTTGGGCAAATACGGAGCATTCCGTCCCAGGCACCTACAGCGGAGCATTTAGCGACGTTTATTCTCCGTAACCTGTCACCATAAGGCTGCGCTCCCCATTCCAGTATACTGAGGCGATCTGCGGCCGAGGATCCATGGCCAATCAGCACGCGAGGAACAAGGGGGCGCACACCACGACTGAGCAGCACGTGAACGGCAGGAGTGAGAAGGATTCTAGAACAGACGGCGAGTGGGAGTAAAAGGCGCGAAATAGCAGGGTTGATATGCCGTCCGGAAGTTTCGAGGAATACTTCAGTGCCAAGGCCGAAGCCGAGAGCTCCATGCCTAGGGAGAGGGGCACGGATTCATAGACTCGGCTCAGCCGCCAAGCCCTCGATATTGGAGTTGTGCGGCCTGGCTGGTCAGAATAGAGGCCTCGTTGGCGCAAGCCGCGTGGATGGACTGGGCTAGACTCGCCTGAGAAGTAAAGTTTATTTGATGCCAAGCCAACGACAAGCGACGACGAGAGCCGCCAGTCCAATAATACGCGTGTTGGAAAAAGCAAGCAACCGTCACCTCCTTGACGGGGCGCTTTTGTTGCAACCCCGAACCCGGTGCATGGGGGG